>OX328124.1:44203506-44421506 GCA_946811695.1 Gonocerus acuteangulatus | reverse complement strand
AAAGCCATCCAGTGTAAAGAGAAAGTACCTGAAAGCAGCATTATAAAAAAAAACAAAAAAACTGCCAACATTTTAAATGGAGATTGATTCAATGAAGTATTTCTATGAGAGCAGTCCGGCATTCACACCATTCATACAAATAGAAATATATATCCGTTATTAAAATAAAATAAAAAAATAGGTAGGCCTAGGTAAATAAAGTATGCATGTGCAAGATATGTTTGTGTGCGTGCCTTTTCGAGTACTTGTATACATTGTGACAGGCCAGATGATAAATAAACAAAATTATAAAAAATAGTCTTCTTTATTAAAATAAAATAAATAATACGCATCTGACGATAATAATAAATCAAAAATCAAAATTGTCCGTGTCCAATTCACCACATACACACACCACAATGCACTAATTTCGGGGAACACAAAGGAATGCTTCAAATAAACACGAGGTGCTGCACAACAGCTGATTCATTACCCGCGCAAGTAATCAATCAGTAATTTACTAATTAGCCAGTTGCAGGCCGTGGTTCGAAAATAATAGATTTGCCGCGAGCTTGGTGGGCGAGTTTGACAGTGGAAGGTTATTGTGCGTCAGGTTAGGTGCGGCTGCTACAACATCAAATAGGAAAAAAAGTCTAAAAAGTGTAAACCGCCCACAATGAAGTACTAGGCGCACTCAAGAATAGAACTGTTTACTCCGATAGCGTGCTATGGAAATATAGTAAATAATTGTGGTGAAGATCTGGTGGGGAAGTTTTCCTATTTAATTTAGCACCATCATCCTCCATACAAATCAATGTAATGATGTATACATACTTGTGTGTTGGTATGTATTACTTTACGCGAAATATTCTTAATATACTCGTAATATTCCGAACACCACATAGTGTAGAATTATATTATTTTCATTATACATTAAGGGCAGTGATGACCAAGCGGTTTACTGCTATTTAACCCCAACCTAAGCTAAACCCTGTAGAGGCAATAACATATAATTCATGAGAAAGTTTAATCTCATTCAAATCTACGAAGCAAATGTAGCATCGAAAAATGTCTTCTAACACAGAGAACATTGCAAAATAAAACGATGATGAATGTTTCAAAAGCTCAATAATACAATCCTCTGATCTTTTAATATCGCCCGGACTTTTTATCTCACATAGAAGTCTTTTTTTTGTAAATAATAAAACATCAAAGAGTTCATTCATGTAATCCACCCACTTTCAACGGAGCTATAGAAAATGGAGACAAAAATACTGTTTTATTCATAATCTCTTTGTGGTTGAATAATGTGCAGTAGCGAATGCAGACGCGTGAAATAACTACAAACCTGCGGTGGTCTTCTTGCGGCATATATTAAATCAGAATCAAACTAATCTCAAGAATAATATTTAACCAAGGTTCCACGGTTCAGGCGAGGTCCTAAACCGTGAAACGTGCTCCAAATGAAAGTAACTCAAATCCCCCGAAAAGGTTGAAAATCGATAGACTCTACCCTGGAGGGACAGCAGAGAGAAGCAACTGAGGTAAATTCATGCCGACGATAAGCATAGCGGGGAAGCTCTGCTTTATATTCCTAAAGGTAAAAAGAAATGACCGAGTTTTCTAAATGTGGTTCTCCAGAGATTGTGTAGTCCGCTCACGGAAAGACGGGCGACAGAGCAGCACTAACCAGAGATCATCCCCTCTTTAGTGGGCAGATATGGGCTGTATAACCAGAAAGGAGTTTTTCATTGCTCCACTCTCTTAGGATTTACGAGCAGGCCAGGCAAATACATTATTCTCCTATCTGAAAGAATATACAGTTTAATCATTAGTGCAAAATGAATTGCTACCATTCCCTTCCCTGCATCGGTCAACATTTGTTCAAGACAGTTGATACAGCTGCATTTTTAAGAAAATTCGTTTTTATTGCCAACAATTTAGCTTGGATTTCAGTCACTATATGAAGAGTAAGAATTTGTCCGGTCAGAAGCGAGAGATAAAGAGACTTCCAAACAAATCTTCCTCCTCTCATAGCTCAGATGAAGGCTTCAACTTCAAGCCGAAATTTCGGCAATTGTTTTTTTTTTTTTTTTTAATGTATCTTTATTAACTATCATAAACGAAG
The DNA here is from genome assembly GCA_946811695.1 of Gonocerus acuteangulatus. Taxonomy (NCBI): domain Eukaryota; kingdom Metazoa; phylum Arthropoda; class Insecta; order Hemiptera; family Coreidae; genus Gonocerus; species Gonocerus acuteangulatus. The sequence continues at coordinate 44,419,399 of OX328124.1, read as the reverse complement.
CCAGACTGTTTCCACACTGGTTAACCTCTGACGGAACAGTGCTTTTGAAGGACTAAAAAAAATAATTTCCGGGGGAAAAATTCGTTCTTTCAGGAAAGTAATTGGTTGGTGGTGGTTGGTACTTAGGAAAACAGGTGTGCGCGTGCCAGAAAGTGGAAACGAAGGGGGAACCTGTATAACAACAGAACCCCCATCTATAACACACAATCTACCTAACGCTCAACGAGAATTCGCTCTTTTTCCGAATACCTGCAAATTGTGGCCACTCTACTGCAGTGCATCCCACCTTATGACCACTGCTCTGCGAAAGGCGACCACAACGTGATCTCTCTGGGTACCATTTTGAGACCCACAGCCGATCGCCATGAGCCCCTAAGCACCAGAATGATCACTGGCCCGGAAGTGCTTAAAGCACCCCCTACGGGTTTCTTCCAAACGAGTATCAAGCGGTAACTTACCTGAACTCCCAGGCAGGGTAGGTCCCGAGCCTGTGGCATAAACGCTTTTCGTTGGCAGTGCCGGTGAACGAGGGGCCCAACAGAAGTCGAACCCCAAGCCCACGAGTCACTCCCAGCCAACTCAGACTCACAGGATAGCCCCCGGGTTATAAGCCGTGGGTCCAAAGGTATGTGCAATAGAATTGAAACCTTATTAATTTCCTAATAAAGTGCCCAGTATTAAAATAATTTAGTAGAAAGAGGTTTAAGAATTCAACCCTAGAAAAACCTTCAATTTTTGCATACCTCAATGGTGAGGATTTGGCCCAATTGTGTGAATTTCTGAGAGGCGCATACCGACACAGACAACAAATCAATGAAAATTTTAATTTTTAAGCGGACTCACACAGACGGACGAATGTTCATTGTTGAGATTTTGTTTGTATTATTATTTTCTAAATATTTAAATGTTATTGTTAAATTAAACCATTCATTTAGCCTGTCGTTATTGTCTCAGTTTTGCGTTATAGCCTCGACATGTAAGCGAGGTTCCACCCAAGAGGATTAAATCCTCGCTCAAAATCCGTGTAAATGGAGGTAATCAGTGTAAATGGTAGTGAAAAAGGGACACTACTTTTTCTGGTACTTGGCGTTGTGGATTAACGCACAGCCCGAGCACATACATCACCCTCCTATCTTCCCTGAAATGTGGAGCTCATTAAGTCAAAAGGTACTTAAGTGAGGTGATAATTTTGAAGAGGGTTTGTATTATCATGGCTAATCATTTTTTCTTTGGTTTTAATTTAACATTTCCCTGAGTGAATATTTAATATTAGCTGGATTTTGCCAGTAATATTTTTTTTAAATATGATAGATTTTTTCATGAGCACCTAACAAATTGGTGATAAGTACTAAAAGCTTACAGTGGAGAAATTTGTAATAATACTAAAAAAATAACTGTTTTATTATGCAGTGATTAATAATATAGTAATTTAACAAAACGTATTAATATAAATTACACATAAACACACTTACACATAAACCCAGGCTGCCAAAAAAAATGACAAAAAAATCTTTTACACCATTTGTTTTCATACTTATTTCTATTTTGCAAAATCTCGAATATTTTTTAATGTTCTTATATAATGCATCATAGACAATTTGCTTTACAATATCATGTCTTGGGAAGGTGTGTAGTATGTATTCTTTTGGAGATATAAGCAAAAGTACAAGGCAAATATGATTTTTTTCGATTTTTGTTTTTATATTTATGAAGAAAATAAATTGTTTAAGGAATTTTTCGTTACGCATACCTCACTTATATTCATTTCAGTTCTTTCGGAGGTATTCCCCCAAAATTAGCTTGTCCCCTTGCTACTAAGGAAAAGTCAGTCGTGGCACTGCCGATTATTTTGTTTTCTCATGAAATATCATATGGCTGGGCGTCCCAAAAGTGTCAATGAATTGACTACATCCTATATATATATATATATATATATATATATATATATATATATATATATATATATATATATATATATATATATATATATATATATACACACACACACACACACACAAAGGCATATGAACAAAAATGAAAGCCCTCGCGGGAGACAAACTAAAATTAAATAATTTATTTATGAATATGATTACTAGTACCAAACAAATAAAAAGCTGCTACACAAAGCTTGCTTAGATAGGACTTTAAAATAAATTCAAGAAGTGAGTCACTTTAATTGTCTCCTTTCTTTTTATTCTTTGTTTTATGACCTCCCCTGGGAGAAATGTGAAGCCCCTGAAATGAGCAGGTCATATAGCACATAGAGATAATACAAGTCACTGGGGAGTGATTAAACCCGAGCAGCTCGGACATTAGAACACAAAACCTCTGTGGTTATATTAAAGTGCAGAGCCGAAACAGAATAAAAGGACCAGCTAGAAGTAAGTCCGCATAAAGGGGAAGGCTTCATAAAAAATAGCCCCGCCTGGATTTAGCTATGAAATATGTTAATGCTGGCTTACTTTACTAGCTGTCCCTGTCTGTTCCAGCTCCTTTCAACATCATAACTCATTCTAGGAGTTGCAGCTTACTAGCCAGTCTTAGCAAATACAGGGAATATCTTTACTTAGTACATCAATTTTGCAGTATACTATTTTCATTCTCATTGGAACTCATTTACTTAAACAAGAAGAACAAAATGTTAAAAAAGTCCGTCACGCAGGAGCTGCATAACTAAGCACTTTCCTCAGAATTTGGGTAGTGTAGACTGCTTTCCAGAACAATTTGCTTAAAATATCCTACATAAATAAAATAAAAACATGAATAGTTCTCTTTTCAATTTGTAATGAGTAGCTGATCAATTATTAATTTGCTTCCAGAGTTATGTTTACACATGGTACCTACTACACTACGTACAAAAAACCTCATATTATCGTATTTTGATCTAACGCAGGAACAGGATACAGTCCTTCTAGATACAAAGCGCTCCTTGCGGCGGCTTTGTGAACCTACGTCTGGCGGGCTTTTCTATTGAAATATATTACAAAGTAAACCCCCGCTTTCCGATTGACCGATTCAGCTCATTTTTACAACACTTCTTTCTCATGAGTTACCCAGGACGTATACCCAGGGCTGAGGGGGCTGCAGCCCCCCCCCCCCGAAATTTTGGTTTGATCGGTAAAAAGTTCATAAAAACCTTAAAAATAAATTAAATAAGATCATTTAGTTCATAAAACATATTCTATTTTGGGTGTGATAGCATTTAAGTTGGCTAAAACTCTCCCAAGATCTAAATTGTTAGTATTCCATACACCGGAAATGGTCTCAGCCCCCCCCCCCCGAAATTTTCCCAGCCCCCTCCGAAATTATTTTCTACATGACTCAGGACAAATACATATTAATAGGGGACTTTAACTTTTGGGTATCAAATGAACAGGAATTAGACCAGCTCTTAATAAATACTGACTTATTGACTTGTAACAGGAACTCAAAAGATAGTGTTTTAAATGCAAATGGTAAGAAATTTATTGAACTTTTTTGTGACTCGAATTTGGTATTGTTTAATGGCCGATCCGTGAGTGACCTGGAGGGTGAGTTCACTTACATAGGACCAACCGGGAGTTCTGTGATTGATTTAGGTTGTGTATCAATGGAATTATTAGAGGTGATTGCTGATTTCAAAGTACTTACACAAACTTATTCCGACCATATGCCGATTACAATAACAATAAAGAAACACCTGGAACGAACAAACAAAACTATGTCTTTACTACCCAAGTTAAAATTGAATGAATCAAAAAAGGAACTGTTAATACTGGAGTTGAAAAAAAATGTTAAAACTATAGAGGCTATACAAGAAGCAGAAGAAGTCTTCCAAGAAATGATTAATATATTTACACGCATTTTAGGAAATAATGTATATAAACAAGGGAAAATAAATAACTGGTTCATGTTTAAAATGGCTTAGAGAAACAAACACAGAATATAATTAGAACAGATATATAAATTCTAAAAAAGAGTTAAAAGCCTTATGTGAATTAAAAACGACAAACTACTATAAAAACATTTTGGAAAAAATAAATCTAGTAAAAGATTCAACAGAATTTTGGAAGCTTGTTAAGAAATTTAATAACATTTCATTTAAAACTGGAAGCGTAACAATGACAGAATGGGTCCATTACTTTACAGAACAATATACAGCAAATATGCAAATTCAATGGCCCAGAATACTTCTCGATACAAGTGATCCATGCTTGGATGCCCAAATCACAATTCATGAACTCAAGATAGCGCTTTGGAAGGCCAAAAACAACATAGCTCCTGGATATGATCGCGTTCCCTACGAATAATACAAAAAGTGACCCAACGAAATACTTCCACCTTTAAATTAACGTCAACCTTTAATACAATTTTTGACACAGGCAGCATGCCTCAAACCTTTAAATAATCCCTAATCTTTTCAATTCACAAAAAAGGGAGTTACGATGACCCCAGCAATTACCGTGGAATTTCCTTTCTATGTACGTCGGGAAAATTATTTTGTGGAATCCTACAAACAAGACGAAATGAATGGATGGAAAGCAAGCCAAGGAAGTCAAGGAAACGCAAGCAGGGTTTAGGAAAAACAGGGGTACATATGATAACATTTCTTTTTAGTAACATGGTGGAGTTGGCACTCTCGCAAAAGAGAAAAAAATATACAGTTGTTTCGTAGAAATAAAAGCCGCGTTTGACAAGGTTAACAGAAATGCTTTGTTTTACAAATTAACAAAAATAGGAGTGACAGCGAAATTTTTAAATGTCCTAATTAAAATATATGAAGAAACCGATGGCGCAATATCGCCTGGACAAGAGTTATCTGAGACTTTTTCTATAGAAAACTGTGTTAGACAAGGCTACTTATTATCTCCAACATTGTTCATACTCTACCTAAAGGACTTAGATGAAGCTCTGGGAGGAGGAAATGTCATTGGAAATGTGAAGTATTGACTATCTGTTGTATAGTGTTGATATCCAACCATCCGCAAGCCCATCAGTTGATGATTAGAGGCCTAGAAGTTTATTGTGAAAAGTGGGACTTGGAGATAAATATTCAAAAAACAAAGATTATTTTTTTTTTTTTTTTTTTTTTTTTTTTTTTACGGCGCATCGACAAATCGTGGCCATTAGCGCCGGCCTCCAGGGTGCAGCCAGGAATTTTCTCAGCGAGCCCTGAGATGAGAAAATTTCTGGCGCCGGTGGGGATCGAACCCACCATCTCCCGCTTATGAATCCAGCGCGCTAGCCACTAGACCACAGGAGACCCCAACAAAGATTATTGTCTTTAGAAAAGGAGGATGCTTAGCAAGGAACTAATACTGAACATTGAAAGAACAGGGGCTAGAAACAGTAAATGAGTTTAAATATTTGGGACTAATATTCACGCCAGGACTCACTTTTGAAAAAAACATGCGCGATAAAGTTACAGTTGCTAAATTTGCAATAGGGAAGTGGAAAATGATTTCAAATAACAGTAAAATAGATGTGGACGCTAAATTTAAAATATACTATGCAGTTTGCCGATCTATATTGTGTTATGGAGCACAAATTTGGGGATACAAGAGGTATGACACCATTGAAAAACTCAAACGTCATTTCATCAAAAAAATATTCTTATTGCCACAATATACACCAGACCACATAATTCTTTTGGAAACCGGTAAATCATCATTTTTTCATTATACATTAAAATTAAACATAAAATTCATATTAAGACAGCTTCAGGATGACACCAAACAGTTAATGAAAGAAATATCAAGGGAACTAATAAAATGTAAAGTTGGATGGTGGAAAGAATGGCACCGAATCGCTGCTGAGAACAACATAGAACTTGACCTGAACATAAAACATGTTGATACATGGACAGAGCAACTGACAAACCTTACAAATAAAATACTAGAAACTGAGATAGACTTATTTCACTAACATGTTACTGAGTCAACCTCCAGACAGCTGTACAGAGAACTAATACCGAAAAGACTTGAAGCGGCAGAATATTAAAAAGATAACAGACTCCCAAAGCTAAGAAGTTGGGCCTTTAAAATGAGAGCGGAAGTACTCTCATTGAATGATAGACCTTGGAGGGAAGGAAGGGAAAAGCTTTGCTCTCTATGCAATCTAGAAGAAAATGAAACCATGTTCCATTTCCTGACCAGATGTCCGATATTGGGGGAATTCAGAAGGAGATGGCTGGGAAAGGACATAGACGGCGTCATAATAGTAACTTTACTTATGACAGAGGACTGGTACAAGGTGGCGGGGTACGCACGGTACGTAACTAAATACAGAAAAACACTTACTGACAGAACAAAAGGACAGGAAACCATATAGCCCATAGATATGTATATATATATATATATATATATATATATATATATATATATATATATATATATATATATATATATATACAGGGTGTCCCGTAAATGTCTAGTCATATTGTGAGGGGTGATAGAGGACCCTTAGGGGAACAAAAAATGTTCTATGACGATTTCCCGAATTCTTGCCCATAAGGGAGAAAACGTCGTTTTATTGTTTTTTCGAGACAAACGTACTAAAAAGGGTGTGAAACCAATCGAAAGCTGATTAAATTTACTATAGACTAGTTGGGAGTAAACGTAAAAATGTATGAATGTAAGTATGTATATCTTACCAAAAGAAGGAAATTCTAAATTTCCTGACATTTTATTGATATTTCTTTCCAGCGTTACTCCTCAATAAGCAGGATCTGAGATTTCCGGGTTTCAGAAAAACTTCCTCATTTAACCAGCTTTCCATTCATGTATCACAACCCTGTGTTATTGAAGTATTTGAAAGATTTAAGAACAAAAGTTTTAAAAAAAACATGGATCTGTGAAAAGAAAATTATATTTTTTTCTTCAATTTATTCAAAAAGCTGAAGGGAAATAATTTTTTTAATAAATGTTTACATAAATATTAAGTAAATATTTACTTAAAAGAAAAAAAAATTACTTCCACGGATATAAAAAAAAAAATCTTAAAACAGTAAATAAATAAAATACACATTTATTTTGAATTTATTAATTCGGGTAACTAATTCTGGGTCCAGGAGGCGGCCATTAAGGAACCCCAACCATACATTAACCTCAAAAATTACTATTTTTACCTATATCACGCATTTGAACACATTTTTACAGGACTATGTACATATTATTTATGAGGGATAGAATTTTTAATTACCACAACAAAAACGCATGGGCTCAGAATCCCAGTGAGTTTCACAAGCGTAGCCATCAGTATTAATTTAAGGTAAAGCATTTGTTTTCTAAATATAAGTACCTGTAAAAATGTGTTCAAATGCGTGATCTAGGTAAAAATAATAATTTTTGAGGTTAATGTATGGTTGGGGTTCCTTAATGGCCGCCTCCTGGACCCAGTATTAGTTACCTGAATTAATAAATTCAAAATAAATGTGTATTTTATTTATTTACTGTTTTAGGAATTTTTTTTATATTCGTGGAAGTAATTTTTTTTTTATTGTTTTAAGTAAATATTTACTTAATATTTATGTAAACATTTATAAAAATAAATATTTCCCTTCAGCTTTTTGAATAAACTGAAGAAAAAAATATAATTTTCTTTTCACAGATCCATGTTTTTTTTTAAACTTTTGTACTTAAACCGTTCAAATACTTCAATAACACAGGGTTGTGATACATGAATGGAAAGCTGGTTAAATGAGGAAGTTTTTCTGAAACCCGGAAATCTCAGATCCTGCCCATTGAGGAGTAACGCTGGAAAGAAATATCAATAAAATGTCAGGAAAATTAGAATTGCCTTCTTTTTGTAAGATATACATACTTACATTCATTCATTTTTACGTTTACTCCCAACTAGTATTATAGTAAATGTACTCAGCTTTCGATTGGTTTCACTTCCTTTCTAGTAGAACCACCTGGGACGGAGCTATAACGATTATGTTTCTAAAAACCACGTTTGTCTCGATAAAACAATAAAACGACGTTTTCTCCCTTATGGGCGAGAATTCGGGAAATCGTCATAGAACATTTTTTGTTCCCCTAAGGGTCCTCTATCTCCCCTCTCAATATGACTAGACATTTAAGGGGCACCCTGTATATATATATATATATATATATATATATATATATATATATATATATATATATATATATATATTCGTTAACCTGCATAATGTGTTTATCTTAAAGGGAGATTAACTCAGAACACTGTGGTGAAACGTTAATTCAATCATTCAAACATTTTTTTAGGGATTAATTCACGAATGAAGCAATTTTGTGTTTTTGTTTTCAACAATTTATTATTTCTTAGAAATGAGCACTCCTTGCCTAAGATATTAAAATCCCTTTATACTGGAGGTCTTTTAGGTCCTATCTTTACAAAAAAATATCGTCTGTCCTATCCGCCCCCAAAATCTGTGGACTTTCCTTAGTTGTGCACTTCCTGCTTGGGCAATTTTTGATTTGATCATGAAAAATGTGCCCCTTCAAAGTAGAATGTACTGTCTTGCAGCAGGTTGGCAGTAGCTGATCGTGAACAACACACGCTTGTTGATGTGTGTCTAATTAAACTATCAGTTTACATTTGTGCCTCAGATTACATTACTGTCTAAACACTCCAGCATTATGGAAATTAATTACACGGAAAGCTGTAGTTACAGAGATCATAATAGCATTATCTATGAGCGTTGGGCATAACTATGATAAGTTTTCCTAGAATAATGATTGCAGTAAATTTTCATGTTTTTTTAGTGTTTTGTCTCTTACCCTCAAATGAGAGGAAATCCAGTTTTTCCCATGATGCATCTACGTTACAGATATATATATATATATATATATATATATATATATATATATATATGTGTGTGTGTGTGTGTGTGTATAGTGGAGTCTCACTTATGTGAAACATTCAGTTATACGAAGAATTTTTTGTTCCCCGGCGAAACTCCATTTAATCCTGTGTAATGAACTATTCTTTTGTGAGATATTCAGTTATACGTAACATCCACTTATACGAAATCTAGCTGTTTTCTGGGTGAAAATACTATTCAATTATAAGAAGAAACAACAGCTTTTCCTCAAAATGTTTACAGACGTAACCCCACCAGTCCAGCCGTATGCACTCTCCCTTATGCGATTTCCTTCGTTTCCGATCTAATAACACTGCAGGTGCCAGTGATTCAACCCCCTCCACTATCTCGTTTTACAGTTCTCTATAAACTAGTCGTTCCAGTAGGCGTGTTAGTAAAAAACAACAACAAAACTTTCGCTTGAATACTAAAATAAAAACACTGAAAGTTGATGACAACCCCAACGAATTAAAAAAGATATTGCTAAATAGTTTAAATTACATTTGCCAACCCTTCCGAATATTTTCGGTAAGAGGAAAGAAAACGAGGAGAATTTTTTTTATTTAAAAATCGAAATGATAATAATGTACAACGTTATCTAACCACAAAATATGTACAAATAATAAAATTTTTACTATTTTTATGAAGAATTAATTTTTTTCATCCATTTTTCCCCTCATTGTGGGGAAAAATTGTGTTATTACATATACCTATCTATATTTTTATTTATTTACTTTATTTTTATATTTTTAGCTTTATTATTATTATTATTTATTATTATCAGTATTCTTATTAATTGTATGAGGAATCATTATTTTATTTACGTTAGCAAAATACGTGCAGTATCAAGAAAGTAATACGTAGTCAAATAAACTCCCACGCTCGAGGGGTACTCGAACGTGAACAACAAGAGAAAAAAAATATTACTTACTAGCTGTTACCCGGCGTGCTACGCTACACCTACTTTCTGCATCTATAAAAGACCAAATAAGTAATATTAAAATCTAATAACACAACTCTGAAACTGTTCGGGTTCACAGTTACGAATCCGTGACCACGGAATTGTCGAACCCGAATCAATGACGGAATGACACTCCCAGAGTCAAGACCTACATGCGTGCCAAGTTTGGTCAAATACGGTCAAGTAGTGTGGATTTTTATAAGAGACAAACAGACAGACAAACAGTTGATAGACGTTTTTGATCTAGCCTATGTCAGTCCCCGTACTAGAACGTAGAACGTGTGCCAAGTTCCATCAAAATCGATCAAACGGTTTGGATTTGCGTAAGGTACAAACATACACACAGTCAGATGCAGACATTTTTGACTTAGCCAACGACACTCCCCGGATCAAGATATAACTGTGTGCCAAGTTGGGTCAAAATCGGTCGAACGGTGTAGATTTGTATGGTGAAAACACACAGACAGACAGCTGGTAGACGTTTTTGACTTAGCCTACGACAATCCTCGGATCAAGATCTACCTGTGCGCCAAGTTAGGTTAAAATCGGTCGAACCGTGTGGAATTTTATAAGGAACAAACATACAGACAGACAGCTGGTAGATTTTTTTGACCTAGCCTATGAGACTTCCCGGACCAAGAAGTACCTGTCCGTCAAGTATATATATATACATACACATCGATTATTGCGCATCTTGTATTAGTGATCAGTGCCGAAGTTTTTTAGTTGTAACCTCTCCTAATAAATACATCTTGACGGACACTGTCATCTTCCAATAATTTTACTAGTGGCTTTTTTTTTAATACTTGCAATGTTAATTCTAATATTTTATTATTTTACTTTTTCGATAAATTGTAGTTATAAACTTCAAAAGTGTCCATTAACTATCAGTCAATCTAATGGACAGTATTAGTTGTAAGAATCTGATTTAACCAGTAGTTGTATAATGCCATTTGTTTTAATAGGGAGCAGTTTAACTATACGGTAGAATGTTTAGTAATATGCAATAAAGGTAGCTATTAGCTGATTACGTTGTTATCTGAAAATTAGATCACTTTGTAAGGTTTGTGGAAGTAAATGTTCAGATAAAGCCTGCCCTATCATTTTATTTCCCTGGTGTTTGCATTATACAACATAGAACAGAGATCTGTACGTGACTCATCTAGATGCAATATAAGATGTAATGAAAAATGCAGTGAACAAATTCAGAATGACTAATGTCATTACATATCAGAATGAAAACGCTGAGAACAGCCATGTTAAGTGTTCACAATGTAGGGGCAGAAGAGTTCTATGGATAAGTAGTTCAGTAAGGAAAGTTCTAAAATGGCCGGAAGAAAATATAGAAGTTTATTGTGCAACGGTTCCTTTATTTATTTATTCATTTGAGGAGCTACGTAACGCAGGCGATTGGCTCCATGAAATGTTTATTTAGTTACGGAGCACCACAACAGCAACGTGATTTGCTCGCATACTTTGTGAAAATTCATTAAATAAAAGTAAACAAATAGGTAAAAATAAATTATTAAAATGTATAAATTATAAACACAAAGAGACAAAGTATAGAAAATAGTTAGAAAAAAAAGACAAACGAACAAAAAACATAAATAAATAAATAAAAACAGTTCTTTTATGTTTTTTGGGGTGCTGAATCCGAATTTAAAGTTTGCCCCTGATCCGAGTGTGGCTTATGGTTGAAAATCGAAAAAAAACTTCGAGAAATGCAGACGTTTTTCAGTGTTTTGCATATACCTTGGAAGCTATGCGTTTTTTCGACAAAAACATTCTTTACAAAACTAAAGAAGAGAAACTGTACTACAAAATGCATTATTCAATTTTCGACGTTTCGTCTATTACATTTAGAAGAAACGTAATTATTTCGCACGCTGGAGAAATAGTTGAAAAGTCACAATTATAAGTTCTGTTGCGCCCACATAACAACTTTTTAAGCTTAAAACTCATAGATCTTATGTATACCACACCTAGGTCACTTTTAATCAATTACCAATGACCAATGAGATACTAAACTGGTTAGTACAGTGGTTCAATTCAGAGTGGTCTCTCACTGATCATTGGTAATTCATTAAAGGTGCTCTAGATATAGTAGACATTAGATGAATTATGAGTTTTAAGGTAAAAAAGTCGTTATTTGTGCAAAACCGAACTTATAAACATGAATTTTCAACTTTTTCTCAGGAGAGCGAAAAAATGACATTTTATCAAAATGCTGTAGCGCCCATTCAGTCAAAACTTCAAAGTTGAATCGTGCATTTTGTAGGAAAGTATGGCTTCTTTGGTTTTAAAAAGATTGTTTTTGTCAAAAAAAAAAAATATATATATATATAGGGGAAACGGACCATATTGTACCTTTGACCACCGAGGCTGTGTCGGCATGTAGCAACATTTTATAAATTTTGGTGTAATTAGTGTTTAGCTCCTTCACTAGTGGGCTTGTGTAACCTACTTTGGATTATTCAAGTCAAAGAGGATTCCTGTAAAAAATACTTATCCATTTCTATCATAAAAATGTAAGTTATTTATTGATGACGTTTTGCCTCATCATATTTCTTGTATTATGTCTTTTTAGATGGAAATCATTTGACAAAGTAGCTATTACAATAAGAAACACGGTGTAGCTTCTGAAATTCATTTATCTTAACCCTAACATTTTTAGCATGCTTTTTAATTTGCACTACCAGGGTGTTGTACCTCTGACCACGACTAGGTGTTGTTCCTTTGACCAGGTCAAAGGTACAACACACCTGAGTAATTTTTTCATAATTCAACTTTTATGTTCTTCTGGTATATATTTTTAAAAAATACTTAACATTGGTTGCTTCAATTGTTCAATGATTTTAAAAAATAATAAATGAAATAAGTTCAAAGTGACTTTATTAATCCTCAGTGTAGCAGTTCAAACCTATCGCCCCTTATCGATCCACTTGAAGTTGGAGTTGTAAGGTCTCATCAAAAAGCTCATGCAAGGAAAATGTCAAGTAGGGGACGGCCTCGTATCCTGACAGATATTCATGAAAAGCTAATTATTGAAGGTGAAAAAAAACAAAAAAAAAAACACCACTTCCAAAAAATAAACCCCTTCCAAAAAAAAGTGGTAAATAAAAAGAACATTATTCTAATGACAGTTCAGATTCTGATACTGACACAAAAATTTCTTCAGGAGAAAGTAACGTTGATTCGTCTGATAAATGTCGTGAGTTATGTTGATGACCAGTAACAATTTGAAAAATATGATTTGGAAAAAGGAAATTTTATACTTGTTAAAAATAAAAGTAAAAAGACTATTAAGTATTTATTCGCAGAGATTTGTGGTATTAAATGTCCAATGTCTAAGATCCAATATTTGAAAAAAAAAACTTTAAGTAAAAAGTTTACGAGAGAAGATGAAAATTTGTACGATATTGATGTTGAAGGCATTGTGGCTAAACTTCCATACCCTACTATTGCTAGTGGTCTGCTTGGGAGTTAAAACGTTTATCGATTTGACTGGAATTTTCAGCATATTAAGCATAAAATAATATCAATAATAGCTTTTTTTACTATGCTTTCATCCTTGTCCTGTATTTATTAAACTTACAATTAATTATAATATTACTGAATACAATTTTTTTCTGCACTGCTATATTCTGAAAATATTCAATTTTGCAAAGTGGTCAAAGGTATAACACCTTCCCCTATATATATATATATATATATATATATATATATATATATATATATATATATATATATATATATATATATATATATATATATTTATATTCCGAGATAAAAGCAAATCACTGAACAAAGTCCTAAATTTTTAAGTTTTTTTTTTTTTTTTTTTGCGATTTTCAACCATAAGCCACACTCCATAAGGGGGCAAACTTTCAATTCACATTCAGCACCCAAAAAGTCCGTCTCGCAGGAACTGCATCATCTTAGCGCGGTTCCGTTCATATCCCTAGTCTAATTTTGAAAGATTAAAATAGAAGCAGTTATTATTTTGGTTCCACCAGTCTTTTTTTTTAATTAATTATTATAATGGCGTGTCAACCCTTAAGGTCACTAATGCCATTCCTGTGAGTAGTAAAGTCTTGAAAGGTCATGACTTACAATCTTACCTGGAAGGGTCGGCTACACTAGAAACGGACCCGCTAGGGGCAAGGTCTATGAATCTTGGAAATCTATATTTCTAACAATAAATTGTTTTTGTTATTTTACTTAACCAGTTTTATTGTCAAATACATTATACATAAAATATTAAACGTAACAAAAATTTCAACATATTAGTTTTAATGAAAGTAGAACATGCAGAAAATGTTTCAACTGAATCCCATGATTCTAAGTACCCAAACCAAAAACGGTATTCAAAAACTATTTTTTTAAGCACTCATTTCTCCGATGAATCGATAATTGCTTCAGAATTATTAGCATTTAGTAAGCTTTCGAATGGTAAGGATCCGCTTCTGAAGATTTCAACCCGTTTTCGAGATATAAGGAAAATAATTTAAAAAAATAAAAAAATAAAATTAAGGAAAATATACAAAGTACCCAAAACTTTTTAAGGGTGTCCAGAGAGCGATCAAACACACACACACACACACACACACACACACACACACACACACACACATATATATATATATATATATATATATATATATATATATATACCAATTTGAAACACCGTTATTTTCGGTCTCTCAGGGGTTCTTAAACGCAAACTTTTTTGTCGGGACTTCTGGATTGCGTCATGAGGCCTCCATTTGGAGGGCGGGGTCCTCCATATGGAGAGAGGGAGGAACCGCGCTAAAATTATCTCTTTACGTCTAACTTCCCTGGAATTTAAGGTGCTTAGCCTGATTGCCACAGAACTGAACAAGGTTTGGCTATTAAAACAATCAAACCTTACTCAATTCCTTCTCCCCAACCGGAGACCTGAATGTCAGGTCCGCCTCGAGAGCCACCAATCAGTTGCCCGTATTCTGCCACGAGGAGGCGCACACAGTGCCCAAGTTCACTTAGAATACATAAAAACAAATACGTATGGATATTCTTAATTAGTTAAATTATGTACACATATATACAATATTATTTATTTATTTTTTTTTTTTTTTTTTTTTTTTAACCGCGCATTTACATCTAGGTCATTAGTTCCGACATCCAGGTTGCAGCGAGGAATTTTCCCAGCGAGCCAATCTAGTGGATACAGAAGGATCAAGAACAAGTTCTCAAAATTGAGTAGATACCACTCCTAATAAAGCCTATATAGAATAATATGCCAAATAAAGCCAATCTAGTGGATACAGAAGGATCAAGAACAAGTTCTCAAAATTGAGTAGATACCACTTCCTAATGAAGCCTATATAGAAGAATATGCCTAATAAAGTCAATAGAGTAAATACAAATTGAACAAGAGCAAGTCTTGAGGAAATCTTTTTTTCTTCTATTTAAATAGTTTTATCAATATTTAGTCAATAAACCTGTGTTTTTTAATCGCTAATTTATGAATCGGTTCATAACTAAACAGTCGTTATAATTGGTTAGTATATATCCAGTGTTTAAAAATATTGATTGCTTATTGATGAATCGGTTTACAACCAAATAGTCTTTATGAATATTTAATAAATATCTAATACGGAATCACCTGCAACTTTTGATCGCTAATTTATGGATGGTCTCATAACTAAATAGTCGTTAATAATAGTCGTACAAAGAAAACTGTTGATTGCTAATTTATGTATATGTTGACAACTAATTAATCTTTATCAATATTTACAATATAATTTATGTTATGTTATGTCTGAATCTAGGTCAGTTTAAGAAATTTTAGTGAACGAAATCTTAAAGTTGCTCTACCTACTCTTGCAAGGCTTTGTATTTGTGTCGGCAGATACCTGGGTTATATTACCCTACAAGGGTTACTTCTCTTGAGGATTAACTCCTAGCAGGTAAATTTCTAGTAAACCCTCTGTTTGTTTGGGACTGAACCGACTGTCTATTCGTTCATAGTATCTAACCGTTGTAAAGTTTATTTTCTACATTTAGGAATTAATATACATATGTAGACTAAATCATAGCAATTGTCTACCTTCGCTGTCGGTGATCTTAACAATGTAGACTCGCTAATGTTACCTGACCTTAGATAAATCGTAATTACAATTTGCTGCGACAACACGACATTTTATCAGAATTCCCTGTCTAATAAAGCCTATGAAGAATAATATGTCTAATAAAGCCTATCTAGTTGATAAAGAAGGGCTAAGAACAAGTCTTCAAGATTAAGTAGTATCTCCTGCCTTATAAAGCCTATATAGAATAATACGGCTAATAAAGCCGTATAAAGATTCATATAATTACTCAACAATAGATTATAATTTAAAAACAGCTATTTTCGATATCTACCTGTTCTAAAACGTTAAATCATTTATTAGGCACTTCGGATTACGTCATTGGGTCGACGTCAGAAGCGTGTTTCCTATCTGTGAAGTGAAGCAGGAAACAAGCTAAAAACAGCAACCAATTAAAATGTGAGGTAAATAGAGGAAAAACGCCGTTCGTGGTGGTAGACAATCTTACAAGGCATTTCGCTCAGAAATACCCGAAATATTGTTTCTAATTTTACGTATCCTATTTTATTGCCAAATAGATTTATATTCTATAATCAATAAAAAAAAAAAAAAAAAAAAAAAAACTACTAGCAATAAAGAACTAAGGGTAATACATGAAAATAGGGAATACCAAGAACAATTCTAAAATACGAAATCAAAACCAGTACTGTAATCTAGATATTCATACGGCATCTTCGAATTCTAACAAACAAAATAATGCTTTTAATTATACATATCCTGTTTAATGAAAAATACATTAGACTACTATAAGCAAGTACAAAAATAACGAGCAGTGAAAAAAAAACTTCGGGAAACACATAAATAGATCCGTTTAAATAAAGGAAACTAACTAAGTTTTAAGCACTTATTTCTCCTAATGTGACGACCCCATCAAACATTTCTGTAAAACATTTTTTGTAGAGAATTTAGAAGCTTTCGAACTGTTACATTTCAATTGCCACGATCTCCTAACCCTTTTCGAGATATTAAGGAAAAAATACGAAGGGGGCCTCATAGATATTCATAAGGGATCTGAGAACCCCAAGATACCGCAAAAATAAAATATTCTAATTATACGTATCCTGTTTTATTGGCAAATACATTTGACTACTATAAGCAATTGCAAACAATAGGGAATATGCCAAAGAACTCGGATTAGGAGCCTCGACAGTTTCAAGACATTTGAAGGAAATCGGCAAATCCAAAACTGACATTTCATACGGAACAGCCTGATATATTTCTAACAATGAATTGTTTTTCTTATTTTAATTAATCTATTTTATTGTCAAATACATTATCCAACTATAAGCAATGTAAAAATAGGAATAAAAACAGACAAAAAGAATTGTTCGAATAAACGAAATCAATTACTTCAAATTTTAAGCACTTATTTCTCCGATTGACATCGCTTATTCAAAACTTTCTTTAGAACGTTTCTTGTAGACCATTTAGTAAGCTTTCGAATGGTAACCTTTCGCTTCCCAAGATTTTCAACCGTTTTCGAGATATTAAGAAATTATACGAAGTTCCCAAAACTTTTCATTATTTCTGACAACAGAAAATTGGTCTCATTTTACCTATCCTGTTTTACACACACATACATTTTCCTTACAAATACAACATAAGAAATTAAAAAAATAAAAAGCAATAAAAAACCAAGGGAAAGAGACAAAAATTACAAAAAGAACGACAAAAACCCGTTCATAAGAACAAAACAGACGTATTTGAAGTTTTAAGCACTTATTTCTCCGATTGACATAACCTAATCAAAAATAGTTTTAGAATCATTTTTGTAGAGAATTTAGTAAGCTTTCAAATAGTTTTTATCCACTTTCCACGATTTCCCAACCGTGTTCGAGATATTAATGAAAGTATACGAAGTTCCCAAAACTTTTCATGTCTGTTCATTAAATATTTTATTCTAACCCTTCCTTAACTCCAAACGTAACATAACTTTCAACATATTAGTTTTAATGAAAGTAAAACATGCAGATAATGTTTCAACTGAATCCCGTGATTCTAAGTACCCAAACCAAAAACGGTATTCAAAAACTATTTTTCCAATTTTCTCGAAAACGGTTAAAGCTATCGCCTTGAAAATGGTTTCATTCGTTTTCCTTGCCCAAGAAGCCTATAAAAAGAGTACTTACAAGCTTATGAACTCAAAAACTTAAGCGTTACGATTTTTTTTGCGCGAATTTCGCCCCAAACGCCATCTTCCAGTGGGCGGATTTTGCTGGTTAACGAACTTGACCTTTCAAATTGGACGACAGATTTTTGTACCAAATTTCATCAAAATCGGACCATTCGTCTTCTATTTAGAGAGCGAACAGACAAATATATATATATATATATATATATATATATATATATATATATATATATATATATATATATATATATATATATATATATATATAATATATACATATATATATATACAAATTTGAACCACCGTTATTTTTGGTTTCTAGGGGTTCTGAAACGCAAAATTTTCTAGTCGGCACTTCCGGATTGTTTCATTGTATCAACCTTATAAGCGGGGTTCCTCCCTATGGGGGAGGGAGGAACCGCGCTAAAAAGGCAACCGTTCCAAAAAAAATCTATATTTTTTTTATTGGAATTACTCGTAACATAAAATTGGCTCTGCAAGGCGCTACTCAAGCAATATTTGTATAAAATCGAAATAATCAATTAAAACTTTTAATAACTTGAGGATTTTAGTTTAAAACAGCTGGCTCTTTACAATAAGTTATAAATTCTGCGTATACATGGACAGTACATCGGGTTGTTAGTGTATGAGGTGATTATTTTATCTTTAAGTTTTTTAGCATAGCCAATACCTTATTTAAAGGGAAAATATCATAACGATTGTGTTTTTTTTTTAACTAGTCTTCCAGGTACACGTTTTAGAAGGAATTTGTCGTGAGTAATCTAATCGTTTTATCTAGTCGGTTTTCTACGTAAAACTTGAATTTGTATGCCTGTCCATTAATTATAAAAGTGGCGCGCGGGAAGGTTTCGTTTTGGCAAAAGTGGGGCGTGGACATATAAGTTTAGAAACCCCAGCTCCATACTAATAGTCTGTAACAGACATACAATTAGCATGGGCTGTGCCCGATTGCAATTTAAATATACACTAAATCATTTTGATGTACCCGAAAAAGCGGCATAAAGTGGAAGGTCAAAATGATTCAATATCAATGTTTCTCTTCTTTTCCATTAAATTGTTTATTCTTCAATGAAAATAAATTGCGTAACCTTTATTTGGACTTGAAAAATTGGATTAGATAACAATTTTTACAGATAATATAATACTCAACACAATTTAAATCGTGCTCAATAACAATTCAAGACAGTAATGTCCTTACAAATAATGACAATGTTCTAAAAACTATCATAATTAATAAAATAGTTTAGTTTATCATATTGTTGTTTACTTTAGAGCAATTATTTATATCAGGAATTAGAATTCTGCAGGTCCGTCACGCGCAGTTAAGTTCGAGTACTTTTGACAATTATTAATGCTTTTCTAAATAAAGTAAGTAAAGTTCGTTCGGGTAATTAGTGACATTTACAGGAAACTTTATCGAGTGATTAATTAAGGTGTTGACACTGAATTAAGGATAAGAAAGGGTTTTCTTAAAGGAGAAACACTGCCCATACCTCTCCAACCTGTTCTACTCAGCAGAAATTAAAAGAAAATCTACCTTCCAAGGAATTGAAGTTGAATGAATGCTGAAAAATCTTTTTTCTTGTTTTCTGATCATCATGAGCCTTCACGAACATGGGAAGGGCAAAAATTACTTATTCTTTTATAAGGAGGACAAAATAAAAGGCAAATATTTAAAAATTAAAATATTGGTAAACTCAAATTTAAATTTAGATGTTAACGTCCATTATTAATAACTAGGAACCGGATTCTTAGATTTTAACCTATTTTTTTTTCCTTTCTGCTAAACATGATAATGATTGGTTTTTTATATGATTCGCGTCTCGTAGTATCATTCATGCAAATTTGGAAGAACCTAAAAACCCTATTCAGGATAATATCACCTAAAATCACCTAAATAACGATGGAATGACCTAGACAGACCTAATCTTTAAAATAGAACATGCAATTCAATGAACTCATTTCCTAAATCAAACAAATTTTCTTAAAAGCACCTTCCCGGGTCTAGAAGTTCAGGAAAATTTTATTAGGAGTGTCGCTTCCATCAGAGCCCATTTTAACACGCTGGAAAAAAAAACAGTTGTTGCCACTTTAGATATAAATGAAGCAGCTGCCATTTCTAAGGATTCGATGTTCCTCCAGACCAACGAGATTCGTGGTGCACTCGCATTCCTAAGAGCACATTTCTCAGAGCTTCCAAATCTTGTTGGAAAATTGGAATCGTCAACACTGGAGCTAAAAGATACGATGAAGTGCGCCCCTATGACGTCTTGTGTCGTAAACCGGCGCATATTTATCTTTCTCTGCTTTTAAGACAGTTCTTTAAGACAACAGAAAGAATTGCACCGACGGAAACCTGGGCACCTATATGGGAGTATACTGTAACAAGGGTACTTATTTTAGTTCATATTTTCCCTTTGATATTTTTTGAGCCTATTGAAACATTTTTATCACCTAAAAAAACCTAAAATGGATTTTTAAATAAAAACTTAAAAAGGCCTATGTTTTGAACCTATTGAAACATTTTTATCACCTAAAAAACCTAAAATGGATTTTTAAATAAAAACCTAAAAAGACCTATTATGCCTGTTGCAAAAACCTAATTGGGTGCTTATTTTATCCTAAAAATCCGGTCTCCATTATTAACTAAGAATTTTAGGACGGGTTATCTATAGGTTACCACCCTTTTCTAGCCAGGTGGGGGGGGGGGATGATGCCTTTTCTTTTGTCAAGAGAATAGCCACCACTCCATAGTGGGATTCGAACCCATTACCTTTGGCAATGGTTAACTTAATGTACAAGAATAAAAATCGCACACCTACTTCAGCTCCAAGACCTTTATTTAATTTGTTACGCATTTCTTGAACTAACAAATATTTTTCGTCAAGTCACGATGTGCCAAAAAATATGATTAGTTATAAGCTCCCGAAGAAGCGCCAGATGGGCTTAAAACGTGTGGAGTGGTGTATTTTTTACCCGAAATTGTTCAAACCACCGCTTCACTTGTCGCTCACTAATGACATTTTCGCCATATATGCTCACAAGTTTTCGATAAGTTAAGTTGAAGGAGCCTTTTTCGAATTCCCAAAGCATAGCTTGGCGTAAGTGCTGTCTTGAGAGATCCATTTCAAATGAAATTTCATTTAAGAATAAATACATTTCTCTAACCAAAACATGATAAATAGAAGTGTATTTAGTACTATGATAAACAAAACATGTAAACAAAAATAAATGGAAAAGGAGCTGATATAAAAAGAGAGAATATTAAAAACCGACTTTACTTATGTCCTGATAATTTAGGGTTATCAAAGGTCACAAAAAATACAATAGTATATATTGATGTACTTGCCGAAGTAACTTGCCTAGTGTGGAACTTCGGAATTACGAAGACTTCCTCATACGAACAAATATTGGCATAAGAAGCCAGTAGCATGTTAGCAGAAATTTACATAAGAGTACCAACTGGCAATCAAGGAAGAAGATGTTTCAAGTGATGTATTTGCCCAGTGTTCTTTATAGTCCGAGAGTATGGGGGCTTAAGATGTACAAGGGAACTGGGAAAACGCTATCTATCTTTGTTTAAGGGACTCCTCTCCCTACGAAGATCTACTCCCATGAAATGGTGAGATTGATGTAGTATAGCATGTACTCATGAGTGCCTTAAATTGGATTGGTGAGGTTTTAGGTACACAGACATTATGTGACTGATTCAGCTTGTGGATAAGATATCTTCAAAACATTAAATTACAGTATTTTGACAGAATGAAAGTTATTAACCATTTCAGCATGGTAGGTGACATTTCCTCTAACAAACTCTCTTAATCAAGAATTAGTGAAATCAGAAGAGTTTCTAGGAAAATTGAATCTTCCAGGACATTAAAGCTCTGCGTACTGTCATTATTTTAGGCACTCAAATGAAAATAGTTAAAAGTACATGAAATAAACGGAATGGTCCAATGCTGCAATAATATTTGTTTCGTTCGAAATAGAAATGAACTAGAAGATATCTGTACCCTAAAAGAACAAGGGCCAATGTCGAAACCCCTAAAATTAGTGTGAACTGCACGAATCACATCAGGATGGGATAAGCATTAATTGTTAAAAGGTCCTATGTCCTAGTGTTAGTTATTGAGGAAAATGATATTTTCCTTAATAACATTGGACTATTAATGTTTGTGCCACCTTCATGTCACTCATGAAATTCACTCAAATTTCAGATGTTCGGACATTGGCCCTTTTTGTGTTCAAGGTGCAGATTTATTTCTGCATTATATACCAAATTTATAAATTGTTTTGATAATTTTTCTTAAAATGTTGGCAATACGACGACTGTGCATTCTTTTCCGATAACAAGACTGTTTTTTACACACTCTATAGTATAAATAAAGACGGTTCATCCTCAAACATTAGAGCGGAAATATGAGCATTTTACTTTTATGTGATTGTAAAACATGGATAAATGTTAAATACAAATTAAGCTCTATGTTTTATATGATTATGTAGCTCAATGTTCTATATAGAAGGGAGTATATGTGATTATTTTATTTATTTATAATAATGAAATAATATTATTTGTTAGTTTTTCACGTATGAACCCCGTAAGGCCACTACAAGTTTAATTAACTCTGTTTTGACAAGCTGATTTTCCTTGTGCCCAAGCAGCTCCACTCGTTTTTCCTGTTCGCCCTCAAAACACTTTCTTCATTTATTATAAAAATACTTTGAAAAGTTTAACCGACAACTTAATAAGCTTAAGCCCTTCATAATTATTTGACTGACGTGACTTCTCAAGTTTTTCTCACATGAATGGCAGTCTAAGGAACGTTTGTTGCGGTGCTGAAAGACATCCTTGAAGTAGATCCAAAGAAAGATATTGATGTCTTCCAAAGAAGTAGACCGACAACATATCACAGTGCTGAACACAATTTAAAATCAATAATGTTTCGTTTGACCATGTCTCAAATTTCTGTTTGCCTGATACGTGCTGCTTTCAAATCTTCTTTTACTACCGAGCTCCATTTAACTGTTTCTACATTTTCCTGAAATCGATTTTCATTAATTATCATGATTTGATTTGTCAGTCTTGACGGAGCCATACTTTTCATGTGACCTAATCATACCTCACTCACTTAGGGATAATTCAACAAAGGCCAATTTTCCACACTTTTTGCTTTCTATAAAACAGGCCATGCACGTTCCGATTGCAGAACGACTTGTGTTCCAACTTCCGAAGATGAACCACAAATCGGATCGTGAATGGGCTTGTTGGAAGTCTTGTTGGACGAGTTGGAACATTTAGAGGGTCCAACATCCGACTGGTGACGGACTTGGAGCATGAGTGGGGAAGTCGGGCAACTTGTGTTTGCACTCGATAAATTTTTCGTCTCTCGAGCGACAGTCGTGAAAACAGACTTGGTCTAAACTTGGATAGCAAGTCGGAGCGTGAGTAGGGCCGACTATCCAACTATTAGTACTACTAACTCGTACAGCAAATCGGAACGTGAATGGCCAGCTTAAGTTTGGCACCTTGCAAAAACTTATAAATAAAGATAAATTAAGAGCTGATGGAGCTTCAAGAAATCAAGACAGCAATTGAACTACATATATGGTGAAGAAAACTATCTACAAAAGAATCTAGAATCTTCTACAAAAACGCTCAGATTTAAATCATGGTACTGTAGTGCCGTTTTTACTTTTTTTGGGGCGGGGATATTTAAAACATTCGACTCATTTCATTTATTGATGAATACTGTTTGAATTCTGCTTATCAGCAGAGTGATTTGTTCCTAAAATAAGTTAATAAATTTCGTGCCACCTGATTTTCTCCATTACACGTGGAAAAGTATTGAATCAGCATTTATACAAGGAACTCTGGAATCGTCATCTCAGTTTTGTTTTATAATTTTGTGGGTTTTTGGAGTCCCGTACTCAATCAGCAAAACTACTTCTTCTTTAATTGCACCAATAGACAGTTGTTTCAAAAGGGTCCATAAGTGAATTCTGTGCTAGCTGAGCTAAGAGGGGAAATAGAGAAGTTTGATTAGGTTTTAGCTATTGTCGGTAGTAGAGACAGAAAGCCCCATAGCTTTTAACTGGATGGGAACATAGTTAAGCCCCGGCTTCCCTTCAGCCGAAAGCAGCCATTAAAAACATCAGTCGGAAAACTAATTTCCAATTTCCTACCAGCCCAAGTCCCCTTTTTAGGAGGATCGCCATTTCCTTTGACCCATAATTGCCACTCCCTAAAACCTACTTCGGGAAACAACTTTCAAACCTCGTTTACAATGTAAACTCACTGCTGAAACAGTTGTTTAGCTTCGGAATGCATGACTTTTCTGTTGTTTCAACCAGTCAATAGGCCTGACTGTTTATTTTCTGTGGTATCAGCTACAATGTATTTTATGTCCGTTATATTTAGTTTATTTTTTTATTTTATTAAATTGCCTACCATCTACGGCAAAGATATCAGTAGTTTTTTATTTATTAATTATAGGTGCTTCTACTGCCAAGGTCATTAGCACCTTATATAGATATCAGTAGTATATGTATTAATATGGGGTTTATCGCAAGTTGATGACAATACTCAAGAGGGTGAACCTAGATTAAAAATGTAGTTAACCCATCCTAACCGCATGTTTTTGTATGTTTTTGATCTACAAAACTGCCTTTCAACATTTGATTTAGAAATAACCCAGTTTTTGTACAAAAACTCCATTTTTTTTTTTTGCTTGTACATATTATTTTTTAAAATTACCTTACTTTTCTGAAATGAACATTAAATTTTCTTTAAGGCTAATCCACTTTCAATGCTCCCAAATATATATATATATATATATATATATATATATATATATATATATATATATATATATGCAACCCAGCCTTTATTAATTTAATAATGGGTAATTTGGTGCTAATGACTCTAACAGTCTAAGCAGCAAGGGGGAAATCAGGCGGCCGGAGCATAGTAGTGACCATACTATCTCCCTAGTGTGCCGTATGGTCATGAATCAGATACCTCTATAGTATCTGCCCCTTAGGGCCCTCGTGGCCTGTTACGGGACTGATTTTTTTTTTTTTTTTTTTTTTTTCTAACAGTATACTCAGATCTGAGATCCATCAATTTTATTATTTAATTGAAAATTTAGAGGGAAAACAACTGATAAATAATACTAATATCATGTTTATTTTAGCGTTTTTATCAGAAATTAATGAAAATTCTGCTTTATGCATAGGCATATCTAGGAAAACATTTGGGGGGGGGGGGGGAGATTGAGCTAGAACTTGGAATAGTTTTAGCCAACTAAAATTACACCCAAAATAAAATATTTTTATGAACTAAGTGATCTTATTTAATTTATTTTTAAGGGTTTTATGATCAAATCGAAATTTCGGAGGGGCTGCAGCCCCCTCAACCCCCCCCCCCCCCCCCCCCCCCCTTATAACGCCTATCTCTTGATGAAATTGATATTTATCGGTTACAGAATGGCTCTTATTTCCACAAATGATTCGCGAATCCTTAGGATCAGGTGGTTTTTATAGTCCTAAATAGGTACCTTGTACATTGCCGACCTAAGCCTACAATACATGTAAGAATCGAGCGACATTGAATGAGTGCTTTTGGCCAGCCAATGCACACGGACTAATCTCTTAATCCATCTTTCTGGATAATGATCATTGAGCCAGTTTGTTCTTTGTAAGCTGTCCATGTCTTATGCTGTCAAAAGACATATCCTACGTCCAGAGGTGAGTTTTGCAAGACGTTTTTATCAATATTTAACTTTCACTTACTGTAATTACTAAATATCAATTTCATCAGGAATAATTTTCATTTATTTCTGATGCAATCGAAAAAAACGTGATATTAGTTTTATTTGTCAGTTGTATTTCCGATTACATTATGCAATTGAGAGATCTTCTGAGATGTGATCAGGAAAGATAATAAAATTTTACAACTTTTGTGAGATGAGAACCTCCTACGTAAACGATTTTTTAGAATCTTACTGAAACACTCGATTATCAGTTAAAACATTCAGTAAAAGAGGAAGTTGGCCAAATTAATACAGAGTATATTTTCTTCTCTTTTTTGAAAATAATTTCCCCGGCATTCGTGGTGTACAAATGCTTTTGTAACGTGAAAAATTAAAAATCACAAATGAATATTCATTCTGCTTATTTCAATTTTTCTTCCCCCGGCTCACCAGCTGTCTTCATCTTGAGTAAAGGGTATTGAAAATGTTATCATTCAGAAGGCAGTAAATTAGATGGAAATGGATGGTTAAAATCTTAATATAAATGTAAATAAGTATCGGATATAAGAATCCATCGACCCACCACATACGGTAGGTGCTGTCCCCAGTTTTCAATATGTCCGTTTTTCTCCTGAAAATTAATATTGTGAGGTGTGTGTGGGAGTATGCGGTGATCCTTTCAGGGCCCAGTATTAAATACCTAGGCTGCTCCTGGAATCTCGCTTTAACTCTTCATGAGCGAGTTCTTACTGCCGATTCACTAATTATCATTTCCAATCGTGGCTCACTATTAGACATCAGAAGGAGATATATTAGTTCTGGCTTGGAATTGGAATTTAGAGTTCGTCGATTTTCAGTGCGGATTTTGTAGGAAAAAACTATTCAAACTATATCGAGAAGTTAGTGGTATAAAATACTTCTTTTCAATTGGCTATTTTTTAGGTGTCAATGGCCAATTGGAAAAAAAAAATACAATACATGCAACGTTCCTTTAACAGTGAAACCCTTACTAACAGACTGCATGAAAATAGACAATCTACAAGCACCACGGGACCTAAGTGAGCTCATCACCTAAGTGAGCTTATCAGATAAGAGCCCATATATTGCTACCATACTGACGTACCTACAGACTACGAATACATACAATGAAATATAGTAATATTACAAATAACCCACGACTTATATTCCAAACAATATTTCCGTTCTTAAGATAATTTTCGACCGATTCATTCATTTATATATTTTATTTACGGGTATTTTATCTTTTCTATATAGATTATTATTCATTTATTTATTTCTATTAATTATTCATTTTTTATTTATTTATTCATTTTTTTTAAATGTTGGTCTCCATATTATTAGATCGATTATTATTATAATTAAAGCCCTATTTTATCACCTATCATAGGATTTTATTTAATTTTCAGAAAATGAACGGTAAATTTTTAAACTATTACTTTATTATATTTCATATTATTATTTATTCTCATTATTTTCTTTTTTATTCTTTTGAGCAGATCACCCTTGATGTGGAGCTCTCCAAATGAATAAATAAATGAAGCAGCGATAATTAAATGACCTGGAGTTTTGAAACGTTTCCAGACGGCAATGTAGTTTTATAAAGAAAGTTAGAAAATGCGCAAAAAAATGTGATGGTATTAAATAAAAGTAGTTTTAAAAGCGTAGTTACAAGAGTGGATGAGATTGGATATTGGCTGGAAGGGTTGACGGGAGAACGGACGTTATGATGGAGATGTCAGAAGAGGTTATTGCTCCGGTATCCAACCGTTTCAACCAACTTACACAATTTAATCAAGCACCGATAAAAAATTCACGGACAAAACTGTTGCCAAGCTGATCTTTCCCAATCAGTGTTATTACATAATAGAGATTTCCTAAAGGAAAAAGTTGAAGTTTTTTGCTCCTTCGTAATTAGCTAATGTACAATGATTATGTTGTTTCCTTCCAAATGTATATTTTATTTATTTACCAATATAAATTTTTACATCAACGTATCAGAGATTTTTGGTATTGATTATCTACAGGTTACTTACCTTTTAGCACTTTTAGAAAAGTAGCTATTGGGGTTGGACTCATGGCAAACTTTTTGAAAGAAATCTTCATAGCTCCTAATTATTAGATCTCGAAAATGACCCCCCATGAAATGTATATGTGTATGTATGTCAACCAGCTTCATGACACCAGTTTCTTCAGTGTGTACCGGGCCTTACTTTATGTGGTTCGCTTCCTTACTTTAGGTGGTATATGTTTAGTTAAAGAATAAAGAATTATAAAAAAAAGAAAAAAAAAATTTGTTTGCTAAACACTTTTTATGGCCCTTAATAAATAAATCTACAATATACATATTTGTATAATACCACTCACTCACTGACCTATCATCGCCCAGCTCAATCCACTTGGCACAAAAATTTGAAATTTTGTATGGACACTTACTTTTAGGATGTAAACACTCGCTAAGAAAGGTTTTTTGATGTTCAAATTTTTAAGTATTTTTATAGGGGTTTGAATTTTTAGTTGATTTTAAAGAGCACAGGCACTCCTAGGCAGCATGCGTTGCTAAGTCGATAACAGGTCAGCTGTTACCATGCTGTATCTATTTCATAATATTATTTTTTTGTGCGGTTCATTGCAACTATGATGGCACACCTTGAAGTACTATAAATAAACTAAGTAAAGATGGAATGGTTGGGATTCGGCTAAAGAAACCTCAATACGATTTTTGTTAAAAAATCTATATTTAGGACGTTTCGACTACTCATTGGTAGCCTTCGTCAGCTAAAATGACAATTTCTGTTTTTCTTGTCATTTTAGCTGACGAAGGCTACCAATGAGTAGCCGAAACGTCCTAAATATAGATTTTTCAACACAAATCGTATTGAGGTTTCTTTAGCCGAATCCCAACCATTCCATCTTTACTTATCACCTCGACGGCTAACTATCTAATCTTCATAGTATAAATAAACTGTGATTTTGTCCCTCATAGAGTTTACGCTATATGAGGTGATGGTCCATCCGAGGTAATAATATCCCGAATCCTTGCACAGACTCCTCATGCATCAGCATCCCCAGTCAGAACACTTCTTGGTAATGCTCGTAAATATAATGGGTGTTTCAAATTACATCTTGGATACATAAATTTTAACGTTATTGCCAACGAATTTTAATCTGTACTGGTTAAACTCCTGTTACTGGTAACCTATAGATAACGGATTATCTCTGGGTTATCTGTTTCTTGGCACTGGTCCGGATCGCCCCAGTGTCACGAAACATTATACTTTGATTACATATCAATTGATAGTATGACAGGAACCGTGCTATAATAAAGTGCACAAATTTATATAGTAGCGTTAATTTTGATGATACATTACTTAACGAAATAAAATAACTACTTATCTACCGAGACTAGTTGATAAATAAAATTAAAAGAGAAGTCTAATTAAATTGAATCATTCTATTCTTATCTCACCTCGAGTTGAATAGTTGTATGTAGGTTATGGTTTTTAAACGTAGTGTTAGTGAAAGGACAGTATCTTATAATTTTAGTATGCTGGTGATCATAAATATAGCTAAAAGACTCTAGCGAGGGTCTTTTCATAGTTTAATTTAGAAGAATAATCATTCTATATTTACGGAAGCTTTTTATCATCTACTTATTCTATTTAAAATTTCAAGAAAAAATAACCCTGTTTGCAATAGAAAATACGTTACATATTTAAGTCCTTCTTATACTTACTGTAAATACACTGATGCGTTTTCTAAAGAAACGTTTGTTTTTAGCGCGGTTCCTCCCTTCCCCATAGGGAGGAACCCCGCGTGTAAGGTTGATACAATGAAACAATCCGGAAGTGCCGACTAGAAAATTTCGCGTTTCAGAACCCCTAGAGACCGAAAATAACGGTGGTTCAAATTTGTATATATAAATATATATATATATATATATATATATATATATATATATATATATATATATGTCTGTTCGCTCATTTCCGGCTTCCCTATTGGTCCGATTTTGATGAAATTTGGTACAAAAATCCGTCGTCCAATTTGAAAGGTCAAGTTCGTTAACCAGCAAAATCCGCCCACTGGAAGATGGCGTTTGGGGCGAAATTCGCGCAAAAGAAATCGTTTGAAGAAATCGCTTACGTTTTGGTGTTCATAAGCTTTTACGTACTCGATTCATAGGCTTCTTGGGCTAGGAAAACGAATGAAACCATTTTCAAGGCGATAGCTTTAACCGTTTTCGAAAAAATTGGGAAAATAGTTTTTGAATATTGTTTTCGGTTTGGGTACTTAGAATCATGGGATTCAGTTGAAACATTTTCTGCATGTTCTACTTTCATTAAAACTAATATGTTGAAATTTTTGTTACGTTTGGAGTTAAGGGAGGGTTAGAATAAAATATTTTATTAACAGACAAAAAGTTTTAGTAACTTTGTATACTTTCCTTAATTTTTTTTTTTATTTATTATTTGGGTGCCTCGACTGCTTTGGTCATTGGCACCTTTGAAAATAACTTCATTTTTAACGTACAATGAAGTAGTCTTCATACTTTATTGCTGCTCTAACATTTCTACTGTTCTTATTAATTTCTATTTTGGGGGTTGTTATTAAAAATAATACTATTGTTTAACCTACTTCTTATCTCTAAAGCTAATGGTAATATGTACAAATTGTGTTAGTTCCTTAAAACATATGTCGGAACTAACTTTTAACCTAGATCTAATCCTAAAGGGACTATTTACATAAATACATTACACACACACACACACGTTCAATAAATACATTCACACTCACACAAAACGCACTCAAACAATAAATACATGCACTAAACAAAATATATACATAAATAAATTTAGTTGTTTGTATATACGAAACATGAACACAGTACTATATCAGATTATAAAGTTTTAGGTCTTTTAAGTATCTTGTTATTTTGTCCACAGAGGCTTCATTTTTAGATAAAAGGTCCTTTAGGACGTTCGGAAGTTGGTGTCGTGTCCTGGCACCTTGAAATGCTGGGCAGTCTACCAAAATATGACGTCGAGGATGCTGCCACAATGCTCACATTCAGGCCGGCGTCGTCCCACCAGATGATGCCCATGCGTTAGACGTGTATGACCGATTCGCAATCGAGTCATTACAACGTCGTCACGCCTGTGCAAACCAGCAGTCAGACTCTCGGACGTAACAGAATCCTCGACGTTCTTTATGAATGTATCTTTGGTGTTGTATTGTTCTTGCCACTTATTTTTGACCAGACTCTTCAGGAATCGTTTTTGATCGTCGATATGTAGTGGCGAGGCAGGATCTGCTACTGCAGATGATGCCTGCCTCGCCAACATATCGGCTTTTTCATTTCCTTCAATACTCGTGTGTCCTGGGACCCAGAGAAATTTTACACTCTGTCCACTGTAGGTAATATTACTTATTAAGATCGATATTTCAATCAACAGTGGGTCTCTGGTGAATTTATTTTTCATTGCGACTAGAGAACTGTGAGAGTCTGTACACAATAAGATGTGCTTTTCGAGACTCCCACACTTCTCCAGTGCTATTTTTATAGCAAGTAATTCTGCATGGAAGACACTTGTATTCCGGTTTAAAGGGATTGATAATTGCATTTGGTTTTCAATGAATATCCCACAGCCAGTTCCCGTTTCCGTTTTAGAGCCATCTGTGAATATTACAGTATGTTCTGCATACTCCTGTAGCTTTTCTAGAAATATATTTTTATATATCGAGGGAGCAGTATATTGTTTTGCCAGCTGAGCTAGTGTAAGATCTATATGTGGATCCGGGAGCATCCATGGACTTAAGACCGGTGGTCGCAGGTCCATTAGATTTCCCCAGGCTCCACCATAAGAATCTAAGGCTTCTTGTGCCCTCACTACTAGCGGTCTTGTTGCAGAACGCCTAAAACTGAAAGTATCTGATATTACATTATCTATTATAACATCATGCATAAAATGATTAATTTTAGCTCGCAGTGACGATGTGTAAAGGAGC
The DNA here is from genome assembly GCA_946811695.1 of Gonocerus acuteangulatus. NCBI lineage: Eukaryota > Metazoa > Arthropoda > Insecta > Hemiptera > Coreidae > Gonocerus > Gonocerus acuteangulatus. The sequence continues at coordinate 44,387,550 of OX328124.1, read as the reverse complement.
ATCATCTGATTTCTTCTATGTTCTGGAGGTAGGTGGCCTGCCTCCACGTAGATAGCCTCCAATGGACTCGTGCGAAAGGCGCCGATCGCAAATCGCAGCCCCGCATTGTAAAGCCTATCTAGCTGCTTGAGCCACGACTTGCGGGCAGAGCCGTATATAGCACAGCCATAATCCACTCTGGACCTGATTAGAGCATCGAATACTTTTAAGAGAATGGATCTCTCCGCACCCCATTGTAGTCTAGACAATGTCCTTAAGACAATAAGAGAGGACTCACACCGTTGAATGATATGATTGATGTGGTGTTTCCATCTCAGTTTCTTATCCAACATTAAGCCCAAAAATTTATGTGACTCTCTAAAGCTGACCTCGCAGTCACCCAGCGTCAAGCGAGGATGACTGTGAGGTCTCCGAAGCCTACAGAAGTGTAGAGCCACAGTTTTCTCGAAGGAAAAAGTGAATCCACGCCTTCTCGCAGCTGCATGTACGATATCAATTGCTTCCTGTAATTTTTGGGAGTCACAAACTTCAGCTGGGGTGGTCTCAAATAGGGCAAGGTCGTCTGCGTAGAGAGATCGGCCTATTTCTTGATTGATATTGTCAGCCAAGCCATTAAGCGCGACAAGAAACAGCGTAACACTCAGGATTGAGCCTTGTGGAACTCCAGTTTCTTGCACCCTCATGGATGAAAGAGCACCGCCAACCCTTACTCTAAAGGTTCTTCCGGTGAGGAAGCTCCTCAGGAAGAGTGGCAATCTGCCCTTAAGCCCCCATCCATGAAGCCGTCTAAGGATGTCATATCTCCAGGCTCTGTCATACGCCTGCTTCAGGTCAAAGAAAATGGCTGTAACATGCAGACGGGAGTAGAAAGCCTTCTGAATATGATGCTCCAATAATGCCAACTGGTCCTGAGTGGAAAATCCATGTCTGAATCCTGCCTGATATTTAGATAAGAGATTTCTTTTCTCTAATTCATGTACTAGCCGATAGTTTACCTTGGACTCCAGAAGCTTCCCCATACAACAGAGTAGTGAAATGGGTCGGTAACTTCCTGGATTCATAGGATCTTTACCGGGTTTCAGGATTGGGACGATAATCGATTCCTTCCAATCAGCAGGAAACTCTTCATTGGTCCAGAGTCGATTATACAGTTCTAGCAATATTATTTTACCTTCATCTGGGAGATTTTGGAACATTTCATAGGGCAGGCCGTCGGGCCCAGAAGATGTTTTCTGAGAGACGGCATGAAGGGCTCGGTTTAATTCGTCCATTTTGAACACAGTGTTGTAATCTTTTGTGTTGTCGTCTCCTGGTCCGAAGTCTAGAGGAATAGCCTCTTCCGCAGCTTTAACAATCCGAAAGTCTTCAACATAATGATCCATACAGAATGCGGTGGAAAAGTGGTCAGCAAATACATCAACGACAGCTTGAGCTTCGCTAATGTAGTTGCCTTCATTCAATAGAATAGGGGTTTGCTTGTTTGTAGTCCTTCCCCCTATTGCTCTTATTTTCCTCCAGACTTCGGATAGAGGCGCATCTTTCGTCATACTACTAACATAAGAGGCCCAGGACTCCCTTTTTTTCTTAATTTTTAGCCGACGTTCAACTGCTCTAGCTTTCTTAAATGCTATCAGGTTTACTTGGGTAGGATGCCTTTTAAAGCGATTAAAAGCTTTCTTTTTGGCTTTGTTGGCAACCCAACATTCCTCATCCCACCAAGGAACAGGCATCTTCCTTGGGCAAGACGAGGAAAGGGGGATCGCCTCCTTTGCTGCGTTAATAATCGACCTTGATAGCGCTTGTAGCATGGTTTCTGCTTCATCTGCGGGTTCGGGAGCAACAAACGATTCTTTGAACTTATCCCAGTTAGCCTTCTTAACGTTCCACTTCACTGGTCTTTGAGGTTCATTGCATCTACCGGCAAGGGTTATTAAAATAGGGAAGTGGTCTGATCGGTGCAGATCACCCAGGATATTCCAAGATAAATGTCTTGTAACAGAGGTACTCGTTACGGTCAGGTCAATGGCATCCAATGATCCAGACGATTCACAGAAATGTGTCGGAGATCCGTAATTAAGAATCAGAAGATCCAGCTCCTCAAGCGTGTCATAGAGTAGGCGACCTTGTGGGGTAGATCTTCCGGAACCCCAGGCTACGTGATGTGTGTTAAAGTCTCCGAATATTATTGCAGGTGGGGGTAGTTGCTCCATAATATTTTTAACATCTCTGACCTCGTAACCTCTGCCATCCGGGAGATACAACGAACATACAGAAGCTTCTATTGGAGTCTTCAGGCGGACAGCGACTGCCTGTAGAGGTGTGACTAGTCTTATGGGTTGAGCTGCAAGGTTCTCCAAGGTGTACAAGGCCACACCTCCGTGGCTTCGCCCACCCGGTAAAACCGTAGGCTCTTTATGTACACAATTGTAGCCTGCCAAAGGCCTGGCAGAGCCCTCAGAAAACTTAGTTTCCTTTAGGGCCAGTACCAATGGAGAGTACGTTTTCAGCAAAAATCGCAATTCGTCACTGTGCTCTGAAAAGCCCCTTATGTTCCATTGAAGGAAACTGTTTGCCTGGGTCATATTGGAAATGTGTAAGACGTTATTGCTTGGACTCGGTAGACTGCTTCATTGGCCTTCGTTTCCTACCCTTGGGCCAGCCTTTCTTTTTATTTTTAACAGGGCTGAATGGACCTGCAGCCTCATCGCCCGTATCCTCGACGCATCGGAGATCGAGGGAGTAGCTGGCGATCCATTCCGTCCTTTTTCTATACATTTTAGGGAAATTTTATTTCCCACATAATTTTTTTCATCCACCGAGGCGGATGCAGTAGAAGGGAAAATGGGGAGGGATGGTGGCGGGAGGAGGGATGGTGGTGGGGGGAGGGGTGGGATGAATGGAGGAGGGGTCAGGGAAATGGGAGCAGGACGGGGTTTAGGAAGGTTTAGTGGTGATGGAGGGGAAGATGGAAAATTGTTTCTATTCCTTCTATCGCTAGTTTTAGAACTTTCTTTAATGTCTTTACCTCTTTTAACTGCACTGGAGTAGTCACCTCTCCAGGCGTACGAGGAACTGTTTACTAATGCTCTAGCTTGAGGGAAAGTTAAGTCTCTTATTTCAGTACGCATTTTCATAATTTCTTTTTCGATTTTATATTCCATACAATCTTTTGATCTGGAACTATGGGGCCCATCGCAGTTTGGACATTTGGGAGGTGATGGACAAGGATCTGGACCGTGTGATGGGTAACCACAAGTACAAATCTCTTGAGCCGATTTACACCTTGCAGCCGAATGTCCAAACTTTTGGCATTTAAAGCATCTCAGTGGTGGAGGGATGTAGGGGCGAACTTTTAACTTGTAAAAGGCCGCTTGAATACTGGAAGGGATCTCAGGTTGGTCAAACGTGAGCATCACACTCCCTGTAAACTCTAGCCTATCTTCAGGACTGTTCGTAGATTTCCTCTTTCGAAAAAATCTACGAACGGCGATTACTCCTTGATCTTTCAATCCCTCTAGAATTTCATCGTCCGTTGAGTTTTCTAAGTCAAAGCATGTTACCATACCTCTGAATGAATTCAGCGTTCTGTGCAATTCTGCATTGACGCTGAACACACCCAGAGTCTTAATATTCATGATCTTGTCGGACTGTTCCTTGCTAGCAGCCTCAATGAGCAAGGATCCACTGGACATTTTACTTAGCCCGACTACTGTCCCATACGTCTGGGCAACCAACTTATTGATGAGGAAGGGACACACTTTCATAAAGGAGTTTCCTTCTGTCCTGCTAAAAACAATAAATTTTGCGAACTTCTGCGTTTTAATAAAAGAAAATTCATTTATAACTCGCTTTTTCTCTCGTTTGAACCTCTTCTTCTCGGGAGACTCTGTTGGCGTTGTGTATGGCTCCAAAGTATATCGGGAAGGAGAGGTGGTATTTGGTATAACACAATTTCCCAGTGCATCCTTATGTGTTTCCTGGGTTATGTTTTCAGTTGATTTAGGTGGGTCCGTTTCCATGCCAAGGTCTCTCAGAGGGGCCTGCTTACCCTCTGAGTTGTCCGAAAAGGGGAGTCCGGCGTTTTCCGTAATTGTAATCGTAGGAAAATGTTTTTTAAGTGACTCAGACCCCTAATCCTCGTCACCGAGTCTGCTGGTGGGGCTGCCACCTTGGCAGGCAGACCGACACAGTTCCTCCCGAAGGAGAGGATCTACTCAGCAGGGGAGGTGTCCCTGCCTCATCACGGATCCCCGCCTCTGCTTTTCGCCGTTCATTTACTCTACTAGAACGTTGCCCAGGGGGTACCACGGGGAGGAAAAGCAGTAGGCGTTGACGGGAATCAGGTATACTAGAGGAGATGCTAAGCAGTGGAATAGGGCACTATAGCTTAGCAGAGCTCCCAAAAGAAGTCGGACGGCTCCCATATCCGCACGTCCGCTCCAGTAACCCTTTAGCCCGCCCGTTTACCCCCCAACTTTCCTTAATATCTCGAAAAAGGGTGAGAATCCTGGTAAACGAAGGAGAAACTTTAGAAAGCTTCCTAAATGCACTACAAAAAGGTTCTGATGAAAGTTTTGATTAGGCGATGTCAATCGGAGAAATAAGTGCATACAACTTTAAAGTAATTGATTTCGCTTATTCGAACTGTTCTTTTTGTCTTTGATTTTGGGACTTAGAATTATGGGATTCAGTTGAAACATTTTCTGCATGTTTGAATTTCATCAACACTAATATGTTGAAATTTTGGTTACGTTTCGAGTAAAGGAAGGGTTAGAATAAAGTATTTTATTAACAGACAAGAAAAGTTTTGGTAACATTGCATACTTTCGTTAGTATCTCGAAAGCCGTTGATAATCTTGGGAAGCGGAAGGTTACCATTCGAAAGCTTACTAAATGCACTACAGAAAAGGTTCTGTAGAAAGTTGTAATTAGGCGATGTCAATCGGAGAAATAAGTGATAATGTATTTGGCAATAAAACAGGTTAAGTAAAATAACAAAAACAATTTATTGTTAGAAATATAAGTTTCCAAGATTCCAAGACCTTGTAACAAGTGGGACCGTTTCAAGTGTTAGCCGACCCTTCCAGGTAAGATCGGAAATCAAGACCTTTCAAGACTGGTGGAACCAAAATAATAACTGCTTCTATTTAAATCTTTCCAAATTAGACTAGGGATAAGAAAATAACCGCGCTAAGATGATCCAGTTCCTGCGAGTCGGACTTTTTTTTATTGAATTATATTACTATGAAATTATTAATTATTGAAAACTACAAATAAAATATAATTTAACTTGATGATAGACTAAGAAGAAGGATTCATTAAACACTTGTCAAGACTGTCATATACAATCATACTCATTTCTTTAGATTCCTCAATTTATTGGAACAAGGAATTCAGGCATTATTGGCATATTTAAGCCGATTTGTATAAGAGAGGCAGTCCTTAGTTCCTGATATCTGAAAATTTGTGCCACTTCCGAAATAAATGTCGTTGTAATTGTAATTAAGTGGTCTGGTGAATTTTTTGTCAGAGCTTTTTCCTAGCATACTGCAATCGAATCTTTCCGAAGTCATTCCTGATGGGTATAGGAAAGGGCGTGTATTCCCTTTAGTTTTGTCCCTGAATACAAATGCTAGTCTCAGTGAGTCAGTGTAATTAACAATGTCTGGTTGGTGAAAATATTCTACGTTCTAGTTATGTGTATATATATATATATATTATTTGTTATAAAGTAACTTGAAATATTCTAAGCATTGCCGGTTCTTTCTTACATTCGGTATTATACACTCTGTACCCCTGATATATGTTTCTACTTGCTGTTTTATCGGTCCCATTTATTTGACGATCTACCTTTATTTTGGTAGAAGGAACCTCATAAATACTTCATTCGTTGAATTCTATTTAGAGAAAAGCAGGGCGGACATGAGGGGATGAGGTTGAAACACAATTGTGTCCCAAGGAATCAAGGGAAATAAATCTTCCTTTGTAAGTGAATTATTTTATCTCATTCCTCGTAGAGAACATGTAGGTCTTTCGTCTTCAGGTGATTAGAATTAGAAATATCTTGTAGACACCAGGGTATGTTCCATATTTTCCTACAAATATCTTAGTGTACATAAGTCCCTCTCAATTATATTTTAGCACTATGTATGTTATTTTCATCCTGAAAGGAATTACTTATTAACCTTACCCATTAAAAAAAAAAAAAAATTATTGCGGCACCATTTGAGAATATATTTCAAGTCAACTATTTACCAAACGATATATTGTCTTTAAGCTTAACCACAACAGAATTTACTAAATAAGAAAAGTCAATGAAACAAGTCACTGAACTTAACCTTTAGCTCAGAGATTCCTTAATATTAGGCGAGAAATAAATATTTAAACAGTACGACAGCATATCTTATATTCTTGAATAACCATCCTTTCAAAAAAAATAAAAATAATGTGATTAAACTTACCAGCGTTCATTTAATCTTAAATGGTATTATTCTCGTTACTTCTAAACGATATTAATTTGGGTATACTCGTATCTAAAGAACTTATGATGAGAGCACTCAAGGGTAAGGAGGACTTGAAGAATGCTACATTCAAAATATATACACAAAATAATAACATCTTAACAGTAATCATAAAAATTATAAGGGGGATTGTTTAGTTCATTTGGTAAAAAAGATTACTTTACATTAACAATTTTCTTATTTAAAAACAAACGTGGCTGGCCTAAGTGAAGTTTGTAGACCTAATGTAAACAGCATACTTATCAAGCTTCTGAAAATTCATTTCTGTCTTTTAGAAAGGTAAGCAAATGTGAACAAAATTTTGTGAGGCATGACGAAAAGTAATATTCTGATGCAAATGCATTTCAATTATAATTGTTCTGAAGTTCCATTTGAGTGAGTCTCAGAGATTATTATCTTGTCCTTTGTTATGTAGTGTATGTTGATTAAAGCAAGTACCCTTTGATCTTAGCCAATAGGCCGAGAAGCGATAGGTAACCAAGAGGTTTGGTTGCCCTGGAACCAGCAAGCACACCTTCTATCATAGACCTAGCAGCCAGTCACCAGATGCGGGCCACTAAGGTAAAACTGGCAGGGGGGACTCCACTAGACCTTGGCAAGGACCGTCTCCCGCCGGCCGTCGGGCTTTGTCTTTGCCTTCGATGCTACCAACGGACGGACCAAGAGGCATAAATGACCCAATAGTGGTCGAGTGGCCTTTAAACATCAAAGAGATTAAAGCAAGTGAAATGACGAACAGTTGATATGTGTAGATGCTTGTAACTTTTGGTAGTTTAAGGCTTACGACATGTTTATGAACAACAGCTGATGTGCCAGCATCTTTTCATGTCATGGATCCGTGAGTACAATTCATTAAAGAGTCTTTATTTTCTTGTTGGTGGGCTTTAAATACATTCTTATGTAAATACCTAGGCAAGGAGTTCATCTTTTCAATTATATATATTTTTCCAAACATGTAAGTTGGTGAAAGTCTAACGTTAACATTATTTCGATGTACAGCTGTGTTTTGGGAGTAAGTTTCTTATGCAAATTAAGATGATACAAGCAAAAGCGGAACAATAAGAAACATCTGGAAATTATTAAACCAGTTAGAAAAATTAGTCGTCCATCACAATACATACAATAGTAATGACCATACCATGTCATTTGTAGCAAGGCGTTGCATGTTAAACGCTTGCGACCTAGCGAAGCTTCTCATAGATAAAAAAATCCAATTCATCCCTGTGCCTCTTCCAGAGAGCATCAGGTCCTTTTGGGATATTGGGGATGAGATGTTCACGAGCACATGTTCTTGTTCTGTTTATTTCTGAAGTTAAGGACGTTATGCTCGGACGTCAATAACCGTTTATGTGACTGATATAGAGAACAAAGGGAGTTAAAAGTAAGCATGATGTTTCTCTTCCTTCTGTTTTGTGACAGTGCTGTACACTAGGCATTTGACTTGGGCCATTAACGCCGGGCTATTTATAGGTTACCGCCCTTTCATAATGCCAACAGCATCTGGTCGTTCACCCATTCAGGTAGTGGCCACGCCCGACGTTGCTTAAGTTCGGTGATCAACGGGAACCGGAGTATTCAACGTGGCTATGCTTGTTGGCTATTTTTATTATTCTTCCAATTTTCACATTTCACTAAGGGATATTCACAAGGCCCCGCCATGGGACGCTCTCAATCTCCGCTGTATACAAATGTTTGCATGAATTTACGTAAATTGGTCGATGGCAGCTCCTGTCAATCTCAGTAACAAATCATTCAGTTCTATTTCTTCAGCATTTTTCTTTTTTTTATCAAAGACTATGTTATATTTTCAACTATGTTTTCTGAAGTTGAAGCAAAAGATGCTACAAAGTGGAGACCTAGACTCGGTTTTTGAGTAGACATCGTTCATCGTTGAGATCGAGAAGCTGTCGCTAGTCGGGGTTCGATCCTATGCCAAATAAAATTAATATTTATAACAAAAATGAGTTGCACTTTTGAAGACGTTTCGGCTTGAGATTCGAGCCTTGTTCAGGAATATGGTGGAAAGTAGGAACAGTTCCATGTCTTGGATGCTATATCTCGCTTACAGACTCGAATAGATTGTTTACGACTAAAAGATCAGATACATCATATCATTCCAAATTTAATATTAAACAGGAGTCATCAAGTTTCTTGCTGTAGACCCGGAATGATACTTCTTAACCGCTGATGATTAAAGACAGTTTACTAACGCACTCCTATCTAATGGAACGACAGGACAGACCCGTTTGCACATGTTGTAACGAGAAATTAACAGTTAAACACATACTTACTGACTGCCGATTACGAGACCATCTAGCAATTCCACATGACTTACTAGATGAAAATAGCCAGAACATTAACACCATACTGACGCACCTTAAGTCAATTCACTTATATTCAAAAATATAGCCTCGATATATCCCTCACTCTTCGCCCTTTTCTCCCCTTTGTCCTCTTATTTTTTATTTTTATATATATTATTTTTTTACAAGCTGTAATATCTATTATATTACGATTTGTAAAATTCATTATCATAACATTCAAGATTTATGTACAGACAAGAACTTCTATAATGAATTAATATATTGCATCATATGTATAATGCATTTATATACACAATTTGTAAATGTATTTTGTAATATCACTATATGATAAATTAAGAAGAGAGATTTGGAAGAGTAAATCGCCAAAAGTTGCGGAACTATTAATAAATAAATAAAAAATAGCAAGGTATTAACCCTAGGGGACCCAATATGCTTAAGACATTCCCTTTCTTAAAAGGGGCTCCTAGAGCCCACAACGTCTTGAGTCATTTACTCCTATGAGCTTCATTTAAAAAATTTCCTTTTTTTTTTTCTTCTGTACATTATCTAGCTAAAAAAAAATAAATAGTTATTTATGTATTAATTTTTTACTTTTTGGGATAAAAGTTTCACCCCTTACTATAACGGCAAGTCTTTCCATATTTATGCTTTTGGAAGGCTGAAAATTATAGTTAGAATTCTAACTCACAAATGTTATCCGTTAATATACACATAAATTATGTTCTGAAATTAGTGGAATATATATGTCCCAATAGCATGAAAATATACACAGTTGCATTTCGATACCTCACAATATGATAACTCGTATGGTATACTTCAGTAAAGTCAGCCTGTATGTAATTGTTTTATCTTGTGAATAATATTACCTATTGCATCTTGTGGATATTATAGACAAATAAAATATAAAAATTTAAAAACATAAGAATTAATAATACTAAACAGACTTAACTCTTCGAGTTTTCGTTTAAGTTTTAATTGTTGACCTTCCGCCTATAGCGAAAACACGAAACTAATTATTCTTTGGTCCATTGTGGTTCAATATTGCACTGCATAGCAAATGTAAGTCCAAACTAGGACTTCATTGTAAATAGATTACCAAACATGCCTCGCTTAATTAATCTACTCATTGTGTTTCGTCTATGCGGCATGTAGAATTCTGTAATACTGTACATAGCCCGAAGGGGATACATGTCCGTACATTCTCATGACAATGTATCTGAAGTACACCATCATGCATTGCTCCTTGGACGTCACATTCCAAATACACAAGGAATAGAGGTTTCACGGAAACACACCACAATGTCGCAGATTCTACCAATCAGACATTTCCGCTACTTCTGGATTAGGAAGCCATGATATTTCTTATCTACGTTCTTAATTGTTCCCTCAAGTCCACATCATAAGCGAGTTTTTCTCTAAAGGTGACTTTACAGTGTCAGATAGATTAGGGTAGACCTGAAGTAGTTTTTGTTTATAGAAATTACTTTCTGGTTCTTCTAAACATTCTGGCATAAAACAATGCATAGTTTTTACCATTTTACCTGGTTTCCCATTGAGTTCCAGTTCGTACATTCGGTTCTGCATATGGTTTTGAGAAGTTTGAAAAGTGGTATTAAATATGGCATAGTTCATGTCTTCTAACAATACACAGGAGCAATAGAACTGTATTCCGATGTTTAAAAAAAAAACATCAAGTTCATTTCCTTCAAAGTAACTCTTAGATTTGCGGTTTGGCGTTCTTTCTCTTGGAAAATGACTTTTACCTTAAACTGATTGATGGATAATAGCATAAGTAATGTCTGTAATCCCAGAATAGACACAGAACAAGCTTCTGTTGGAGAAATGGACTGCAAATAGAGAAAACAAGTATGAAGAGGCTCCACCCCCGAGGGTTGTTGCATTATTTGTTGATTTTGAATTTGCAAGTCGACAAGTGTTTGGGGTAAGTTTGAAAGCACGTGGCATCCATATTCAGGGATAGGGTCCATTGATATTGGCACAGTACCATAGCAGACCTTTATACATCGAAGAGAATTTGTATTTCCACTTGGAATCAGCATTATCCCGTCAGGGCTTCCTTGTTGACAGAGGTAGTCATCGATTCAAACATACTGACGAATCATAACAACCCTTGATTCAGTTTACACTTTGTGTTGTTACTTTAATTTTAATCAAATTACAAATACAACAGAACCGAACAAGAAGAGAACATGCTTTTGCAACCGGCTTCGTATAGTTAGATGAACCAGGGTTCAGACTTCATTTACCGACACACACTTATCTAATGGAAAGAATGATATGCTTATATTCATAAGCATATAAGTTTATTTTTTAATTTTCAAGTGTAATAAGAAAATTAAAAAAACAAAATAAATTTGAGCGTTGATTTACACTCTTTCTCTACGTCGATCCTTGACCTCTACGTGCAAACCTGGCAGCCGCCCTATATTTCTCTATCTATATGCTGTAGAGTCTTCCTTTTTCCGTTGCTTAGTGTGCTAACCAGACGGCTATCCTTTCCTACTGCTATCTGGTAAGTAATCAGGACACTGTATCCGTCATACCTCCCAGGTGTGTTCTCTTGGGCGAATCCCGCGTTTCGCCATCCACCCTCTGAACACGCATAAATAATATCGCCTACCTTCTCAAGGACACGAGGTGCTAACTTATAGACGGTGAAGGCGATTATATGTTATGATAATTTAGGTGAACATCTCAAAACACTAGATGAGTAAGAGACAAGTTGAAGTTTTTTTTATGTTCTGAGGAAATAATCTTACTATCTAAATAAGTTCAGTGAGATTTAAATACTTCAAAAAATATTTTTTTTAATAAAATTATAATTAATTTTTCAATTATGGTTACTAAATTATGAATTCATCAAGTATTTATTAAGCTCTCTTTGAAATTATGATGCACAATCTGAGATGAATAGCGAGATGAGGATTTATAAATGTGCATGTGCTTCGATTTAGCTGAATATATACACACAATATATACACAAGCCATTGCTCGGAAAGGGGCTAAATTTCCTCAACGGGAAAACCCTATTTCTCCGCCGACAATATCTGTAGATATGCCAGTTGAACATTACCTCCGTTCCACAAAGGGATATGAAAGTCCGGTATATAAAGGGAACAATAAGGAGTATTTCACGAGTAGGTGTTACAATTGAATTCACACATTCCGTCTAGCTACCTTCCATATTTTCTCTTGTATGGAATAAAAGTATTTTTATTTTTTACCTACTATAGTTTCACATTTGCGCCTAACAGAATTTCTGTTATTCAGAAAATTTATAAAAAGGGTATGAAATACATTATAACCTTTCATTGGATAATTCACACAATTAATTAGAGATTATTTATGTATAATTTTATGTTTATACATGTATATATATATATATATATATATATATATATATATATATATAAAGGGTGTCCCAAATAAGACGCCTCAAACTAATTTTGAGGCCAAACGGTTGGTGTGAGAAAAAAATGTCAGAGGTAAACGTTGTAGAGTTTACCTCTGACATTTTTTTCTCCCACCAACCGTTTGGCCTCAAAATTAGTTTGAGCCGTCTTATTTTGGACACCCTGTATATATATATATACAGGGTGTCCCGTAAATGTCTAGTCATATTGTGAGGGGTGATAGAGGACCTTTAGGGGAACAAAAAATGTTCTATGACGATTTCCCGAATTCTCGCCCATAAGGGAGAAAACGTCGTTTTATTGTTTTTTCGAGACAAACGTACTTTTTAGAAGAATAATCGTTGTAGCTCCGTCCCAAGTGGTACTACTAAAAAGGGTGTGAAACCAATCGAAAGCTGAGTAAATTTACTATGAGACTAGTTGGGAGTAAACGTGAAAATGAATGAATGTAAGTATGTATATCTTACCAAAAGAAGGCAATTCTAAATTTCCTGACATTTTATTGATATTTCTTTCCAGCGTTACTCCTCAATGGGCAGGATCTGAGATTTCCGGGTTTTAGAAAAACTTCCTCATTTAACCAGCTTTCCATTCATGTATCACAACCCTGTGTTATTGAAGTATTTGAACGATTTAAGAACAAAAGTTTAAAAAAAAACATGGATCTGTGAAAAGAAAATTATATTTTTTTCTTCAATTTATTCAAAAAGCTGAAGGGAAATATTTTTTTTATAAATGTTTACATAAATATTAAGTAAATATTTACTTAAAAGAATAAAAAAAAAATACTTCCACGGATATAAAAAAAAATCTTAAAACAGTAAATAAATAAAATACACATTTATTTTGAATTTATAAATTCAGGTAACTAATACTGGGCCCAGGAGGCGGCCATTAAGGAACCCCAACCATACATTGACCTCAAAAATTACTATTTTTACCTATATCACGCATTTGAACACATTTTTGCAGGACTATGTACATATTATTTATGAGGGATAGAATTTTTAATTACCACAACAAAAACGCATGGGCTCAGAATCCCAGTGAGTTTCACAAGCGTAGCCATCAGTATTAATTTAAGGTAAAGCATTTGTTTTCTAAATATAAGTACCCGTAAAAATGTGTTCAAATGTGTGATCTAGGTAAAAATAATAATTTTTGAGGTTAATGTATGGTTGGGGTTCCTTAATGGCCGCCTCCTGGACCCAGTATTAGTTACCTGAATTAACAAATTCAAAATAAATGTGTATTTTATTTATTTACTGTTTTAGGATTTTTTTTTATATTCGTGGGAGTAATTTTTTTTTATTGTTTTAAGTAAATATTTACTTAATATTTATGTAAACATTTATAAAAATAAATATTTCCCTTCAGCTTTTTGAATAAATTGAAGAAAGAAATATAATTTTCTTTTCACAGATCCATGTTTTTTTTTTAAACTTTTGTACTTAAACCGTTCAAATACTTCAATAACACAGGATTGTGATACATGAATGGAAAGCTGGTTAAATGAGGAAGTTTTTCTGAAACCCGGAAATCTCAGATCCTGCCCATTGAGGAGTAACGCTGGAAAGAAATATCAATAAAATGTCAGGAAATTTAGAATTGCCTTCTTTTTGTAAGATATACATACTTACATTCATTGATTTTTACGTTTATCCCAACTAGTCTTATAGTAAATTTACTCAGCTTTCGATTAGTTTCACTCCCTTTCTAGTAGTACCACCTGGGACGGAGCTACAACGATTATGTTTCTAAAAACCACGTTTGTCTCGATAAAACAATAAAACGACGTTTTCTCCCTTATGGGCGAGAATTCGGGAAATCGTCATAGAACATTTTTTGTTCCCCTAAGGGTCCTCTATCACCCCTCTCAATATGACTAGACATTTACGGGACACCCTGTATATATATATATATATATACACGTGATAATGATATGATAATAAAATAATTATCATAGCAGCATCACTTAGCATTTCCGCTATGATTGGAAAAAATAAATGGTCTTGCAATGAGAACGATATAATTCTTGATTGTAATAAAATACAAACTCCCCAATATAAAACCATTGTTTATATTTTCAATTGAAGTCTACTCTTAAGTTCTTATTAGCACATCATGCAAACAACTTTGGCTTCGTGCAACCGAGCTAATCTGACGAACCTCATATTTAATCTAGTTTTTCACTGATTCTCTGCACTTGATCAGCTCTGATTTCAATATGGCAGGGCTGGTTGTTCACTCTTAAGTCACCAAGGGTTTTTGGTTCGTCTGCATAAACGAATGACTTTAAATACCTCTAATGTAGTCCAAAAGAGTAAATCCTTTAAAGCACCTTTTAAGAAAATTAATATCAGAGCTACTCGAATTTCTTGATTTTCAATTAGTAGATTGTAACAATAGGACGCTATATCGCCCTCAAAGACCACGAAGTGTAGTATACCCAAAAGGAGGTTTGTTTTCATAAATCCTTCGGCTAAACACGAAACGTAGTTGATGCGCGTGGCCTACCGCCATGAATTGGCAAACGAAACTGAAAACAAACACCACCTTTGGTCATAAGTGGAAAATAAAACATTGCGATAACGCCGTTGCAACATGACTTCGTTACAAAATCATATATCAGGCTGTACCGTATGAAATGTCAGTTTTGGACTTGCCGATTTCCTTCAAATGTCTTGAAACTGCCGTGGCTCCTACTCCGAGTTCTTTGGCATATTCCCTAGTGCTTTTTGAGGGACAAGCTTCAACCCTTTCTTTCAGGTGGTCATTGTCAAGCTTGGTTTCTGGCCTTCCTCGCTCCTCGTTGTCAAGGTCAAAATTTCCACTTGGAAACCTGGAAAACCACCGGTAAACAGTTCGTTCATTCACCATTCCCTCCCCGAACGCCGTGTTAATGTTCATACACGCCTCAGCAGCGCTATGACCGAGCTTAAATTCATAACGAAAAATAATACGGAATTCCGTTGAAGTCATAATTTAAGTTTTATTTTTTTCTCAGAGGATCGTTCTCACAACACAGTACGCAAGTTACAGATTAAATAATATAAATAAAATAGCTTTAATTCTATATGAATAACAATGATGTTTGTAAGTAATGAAATAAAAAAGGGAAAGGATTAAATCGCAAAATAAACAAAACTGACATTTCATACGGTACAGCCTGATAGTTCCTATTGAATGACCCTTTATAATTATTCATATGCATTATGCTGGTCATCGATCTTTTTCCCCGACCCGCGAGCTCAGTGCGAAATATCCAGGTGCCTTAGCTGGAGAATTTTGTATAGTTGACAAGAATAAAAAAAGCTCTTGTCTTCATGTGAAAGAGAATTTATTCATGATTCTTTTCTTTCTTGTTGTAATTTATCATCAAGACATAAAATAGTCATTCTTGTCAAATAAAAAATTCTCAATAATAATGTTGCTTCAAGCTTTCAATAAGTGCGTTGTTCGCCTTTTTTATCGGGAACAATTCCCAAGGAATTTAATTTATGAATTGATGTACATACTATTTTCCAAATAACAAAACCAAAAATAAAGTAAATGTTGTATATATATATATATATATATATATATATTTGTCCGTATTTGCATAATTTATTGTTGTTTGGAAAAGAGAAATTATTTCCGTGATAGCTCATAACACCTTCTTAAAAAGAACACTTTTTTGTGGGGGTATGGAAACCAAACCCTCCTTTTCCTATACTTTTTTACAAAGCTTGAAATAAGTTTATTTATTGAGAATTTTTCTTCTGTACTGAATAAATATTCAATGGCATGATGGTAAATTATTCCGTGAAAGAAGGGCCTCATGAATAAATTCCCTTAAAAAAGAAGGCACATGCTTCTTTATTCCTGTCAACTACATACTAGTCTCTAGCTAAATCAGAAGGAGATATGTCTGGTCGGCTCTAAAGCCACGAGACTGTGAAGAAGATTGATGTGTGTGTTCCCTCGACTTGCCTTTACTGCCCGGTAGTAAAGGCCCTTTCTGTACTTCAACACCGCTACTTGTGGGTCAGCGTTTGTTGTTCTGCAGGCTCCAATCTCTACAACAAGATAGCTACTCCCGTCTTCCTCCCTTCGACTCCTATAAAGTCTTTAGTGCTTCAATCGGGGGCTGTTTGACTTTCACGGGTCGTCGAGCTTAATGAGCTTATGTTGTCTTTGTTCTTCTAGGAGGAAATTTAATTAGAAATTACAATGATTTAATAGCAACACGCGGAAGGCATTATACGCAGAAGATGGCAATTACTGAAGTCGTTTCTGTATTCGAAACATCAATAACCACTTCACAGAAACTTTGTGATCATGTTCCTCCATTATAAAGGGTATATCGCAAGTAAATGACAATACACAAAGGGGTGAACCTATACAACAAAGGTACCTACTTATATACTGCCCACCTCACGTTTCTATCTGCTTTTGTTCCTAACAAAGGTATGCCATAATAACGGTTATTTAGAAAGGAAACAACATATTTTTAGCGCGGTTACTCCCTCCCTCCATAGAGGGGCCATTTTATCTAGAATGGATATTTTAGTAAAGCAAGGTAAGTAAATTAAAAACATTTATGCAGTAGTGTCTTCTTAGAGCGAACGTTGGGACGGCGGAAGGAGCAATTTTCCCTTAGGATACAGTTTCTTGTGCCCTGCCGACAATCGTGCTTTTCTTTGAGATTTCATTGGAATTTGCGTTTACATTACGAATAAAGTAATAACAAAGTAATCACTGGTCCAAACAAAGTAATAACTGTCTCTATTCTAAGTCTAGAAAATGAAACTAGGGATATGAATGGAACCGCGCTAAGATGACGCAGTTACTGCGAGTCGGACTTTTTTGTAGAAATACTTCGGTTATCTCAGCTTGCACACATTATTTTTCAACATTACATTTCTTTTTTTTGGATCAGTATTAAATTTATTTTCAATGTTTACACTCTGTTATTCAAACCGCAATAATAGTTCAAAAAGTTGATTTTAATAAAATATTTTCGTTAGTGAAAACGTTTGAAAACATCACTACTGTTCCAAAAAAAAATTCTGCAAACTGCCCAATCTCACAAAAGTTGTAAACTTTAATTACCTTTCTATCGGTATACTCAAAACTGCTATTATCTTTCAATTCAATGATGTAATTTAGAGTGAAAAACCAGTGATAATAATAATAAAACTAATATTATGTTTGTTTTCGTGATCTTATCATAATTAAGGGAAAATTATTCTTGACGAAATTTATATTTAATGATTACAGTAAGCCTTACATTAAAGTTAAATAAAGAAGAAGAATTACTTCGAAATTATAAAAGTTGCTACTAGATGAGTCATAATATTCATGTGCGGTGTATATTTAAGTCGGAAGTGTCCAAACGACGTCTTCTGCAAGGAGGAGGCCAGTAATAGCAACTTTTATAATTTTTGACATTTTTTAAAAATTATTATTCAACTTCAAGATGAAGATTTTCCTTCATCGAACTTCAATTTGAACGTTGGGTGGTCTGATTCATTTTAAGTTTCATTTAGCTAAGAAATTATATTACTATCTAATTTTACGTTCCGTGGTCATTGATCGTTTTTCATTGCGGCTTTGAATGAATTACACAATTATAATTTAATGTTATTCTTTTGGGGCATCGTTGGGGTCTTTAATAAACTGTTGAAGACATATTTACAAAATTAATACTTAACAATTTCTTACTAACTATGTTTAAAAAACGTCCTAATAACAATAAAGATTAATCATAAAAAATTATGGAATAACAGCATTACCTTATCATAAGTAGATAAGGTATTGGAATTTTGTAAGATGATTATGCAAACAGAGTTTACTCTCCTTTCGTCAGTAAAGAACATTTAATACGCTGCTATGCTTTTGATATTCAAACAAAAGGAAGAACTTCTTAGGTTTCTCCGTTACTTAAGAAAAATTTAACTGTTATTTTTATGAATCCTTCGTCAGACAATCAGGGTGACACGAGAGATAAATTTTTGATCAATTTATAATGGAAAATCTGAAGTCAATTAACCCTTTCCTTACTAAAGACATCTGTAGAAGTCGAAGTTTGCCGTGCCCCTGGAACGAAGGACTTGTACAGTAGGGTGTATCGATTTTTAACCTTTTTTTGTTTCCAAATTCCAAATTGAAAAACAGTTGCTACTAGGCACCACAAAGTACCACAAAAATTTTTGGATTTTTAAAAAAATGGTTAGGTCTCCCGCACAAGGCCTAAAGTTTAGAAAATTTACTAAAAAAGTCAATTTTTACAAAAATATTAAAGTAACCTAAAACACTTGTATTCTACGTTGCAAGATAAAATTCCACCAACAATAAGCACAAAAAACGATAGAAAAATTATTTCAAAAATTTATCACATCAATTAGGTCTTCCGCACAAGGCCTAAAAGTCGTAAATTTCAGCATTTTTTTTTAAATTTTGCAGTATTTTGACATTTGTGTGGTTCGTGGTTTAAACATTAAATATAACTAAAACCTGGTCGGAATTGTTGTTACATGTGAAATAATGAAGAAAATTTCAACACGTCAAGCGTCAACTTGAAGCAAGGGGGGTGGGGGAAGGCCGGACTGTCGCACCGTGGTGACGCGCCACCTATGAATCACCGCGCAGACTTGTCAGTACTTCTGTACCGGCAAGCAGTAGAAGTTATGTCATGAGTGTGATAGTCCTGTTTCTAAGACTCAATTGAGCGATTGGGCCACAAGAACACGAGTTTATGGTCGACCAACGTGGTTTTGAATTGATGTCAATTGCAGACATCAATTGTCATCAACCAGAGTGTGACAAAAACGAAACAACTAAACTTGAAAACTGCTTAGAAAGACAATCTTGGTCACAAGCTTTAATGCATGTAGTTGTGAAGAAAACAACAGTAGAGTCTACGGTGACAAGCTCGTCAAAACAAAGACAAGCGTTGTGACAGTTCTTGTTTTACTTCTACACTTGAAACATATTTTTGTCTCGTATAAACTATATTAATTTCAAAATCACCACCTTGATTTGACGTTTGAGACATTCAATCATCTGTAGTATCACTGGAATCGATGTAATAAACAGATTTTAAGTTTTGGTCCTCAATTTTGTTTACAGCTACCTTTAATAAAGCTTGTGAACCAAATTTATCTTTCTAATCGCTTTTTACGTTTTTTAGTTTCGCTTTTGCTACACTCTGCAATTGACATCAATCAAGGACCAAGTTAGACGACCAAAAACTCGTTTTCTAGTGCCGGGACTTTTTTGTCAATAGAGCAAATGCAGTTGCTGGGGTCAAATTTACCTTTCACATTTGAAGATGCTGAGTACAAATATCAACCACTGCAGTTTTAGTTTTGGGCTGAATGCTAGTTACTGAATCTCTGTAGGATACTTCCTGTTAGACCCTGAAAACTTTTTAATTTTCTCAAGTTGCTCGTGCAGACTTATAACCATGAACATTGTGTTTTTGATGCCACACACAGGAATAGAAGCTCTTTTCCTTATCTCTGCAAGTGTTAAAGCAACTCTCAATGCAATTACCATCATTGCAGGCAGATAAATTCCCTCTTGTTTCATTTCAATGCTTACCCACTCAAAATACTTCAACACGTCCATCTTGATCCGCAGGTCATTAAAACCACTTATATCGATAGGATGCCCGATAACCGGCATGTCGATAGTTTGTCTACTTAAATGCGGTTATTTACTCATCTTGAACTTAACGACAATCAGTCAATTGTGTCTTAAAAACAGGACTATCGCACTCAAATAACAAATTCTACTGCTTGCCGGTATATAAGTACTAACAAGTCAGCACGGTGATTCATAGGTGGCGCGTCACCGCGGTGCGACGGACTGGCTTTCCCCCACCCCCTTGCTTCTAGTTGACGCTTGACGTATTGAAATTGTCTTCATTATTTCACTTATGACAACAATTCCAACCAGGTTTTAATTATATTTAAGGTTTAAACCATGAACCACACAAATATCAAAGTACTGCAAAATTTCAAAAATGTGCTGAAATTTACGACTTTTAGGCCTTGTCCGGGAAACCTAAATGATATGATAAATTTTTGAAATATTCTTTTTATCGTTTTTTGTGCTTATTGTTGGTGGAATTTTATCTTGCAACGTAGAATAAAAGTGTTTTAGGTTCTTTTAATATTTTTATAAAAATTGACTTTTTTAGTAAATTTTCTAAACTTTAGGCCTTGAGCGGGAGACCTAAACATTTTTTTAAAAATCCAATTTTTTTTGTGGTACATTGTGGTGCCTAGTAGCAACTTTTTTTCAACTTGGAATTTGGAAACAAAAAAAAAGTTAAAAATCGATACTACACCCTATTGTACAGCAGTCTGACCCTTCTCTCTCGCTTACCAGCCCCCTATGGCTAACTTTTTCTGGAGTTTGACGTTGGGGCTATTAAGTAAGGACTTAGAGAAGCTTTAGCTATTTCTTTTACGACTGGTTGCCGGAAAAATTAACTATTTGTGTCGAGAGAGCTACGGATTATGGATACATAGGTCGGGATCGTAAAAATTAACATCGCCAGTGTTAGATCTAACTCGATTCCAATCGAAAAGGATAATGTATTTTTCTTTGTTTTAATAAAAAAAGAGGCTATTAATTTATTTAAGTACAGTGAAACCTCCCTACAGCGGACACCTCTATTAACGGACATTTTCTTAAAGTCCCGAATTTTTCTATAGATAAAATAAACCTCTATATTTCGGAAACCTCTGTACAACGGACACGGACAGAGAAACCTGATTTTTTACCTCTTTACTACGGACAATTACAGCTAATGTAAGTTATCGAAGCGTTCCCATACGTGTAGGTTTCCAGTAAAATGCGTTAACAATAATAAACTCTTTGTAAGAATAAGATATATATACAGAATAGTGACTATGTACATACATTCCCTCAGAATGTACGTACTTAAATACGGAAGGCTTACGTTTATAGCATGTTTTACATCCGATGTGTAGAAGCGAAAGAGATTATATCCGCCTTTCTATGGTTGCGAGTTATTCCTCCATTAATTGGAAATGCAGAACCGAATATAAAAAAGTCTGCAGTTCATCAAGGGTTTAATTATCTATAGCAGTAGCATTCAATATTTACCATTCGGTCTCGATTCTCAATAATTGAGTTAATCATAGTGGGATTGCTCTTTACCTTTAATCTAAATTCATAAATATGTTTTAGGATTTAATAAAAAGACATGAGATGTGAGAATGTATGTAAATTTTACAATAGATGTTTGTTTTTAGGTAATTAGTTAAAAGAAATTTATCTTACGAAAATATAACAAATCTTTGATCTTATGTTAAACATATTTCCTACATCCACCTAGGGGAAAAGCCCACTGGCGAATTTCATAACCTTAATACAATCTACAGTTTTGGCCTATCGCATTTATTACAGTCGCCGATCGGATGCAATGTTTAAACGCTCAACAATAAATTACCCGTCGCTGAGTTGTCTTCACACAGTCGCCACATCAGCCAAATTATTGACGGCTGTATAACGAGTACTCATTTAATTGTCGTTATTATAAATTGTGTTGTGTATAACTTGAATAGAGAATAACATTTTGCTTTATTGTTATTTTTTCGGAAATTTAAGAGAACACGAAATACAGTTATATTTGGGTTTATCATCAGATGCCACGGTTACTAACAGATCAAAAAAAAAAAAAGTCGGGAGTCTTCCGGGCCTCCGGCACCAAAAAATCGAACAGCGTTGTAAACATTTGTGACTCGATTGAGGATTGGCCATTCAAGGCCTACACATCAGTACTTAATGAAAAACGTGGGAAACCTAACTGTAAAATTATTAATGCTGATTTGACAATAATAATAAAACTTACAGACTACATCACACAGCTCTGAGTTTCTGACTGAAGGTCGTAGACAGTCGCCTGATCGGAAAAAACGAACTCATATAAAATTCTTGAGAAAATTTAAAGAAAAAGAGAACAAAAAATCGACTATATATTTGTCAAATACCACTCACTCACTGACCTATCATCGCCCAGCCCAAACCGCTCGACAGAATAATCTTAAATTTTGCATAGACACTCCCTATAGAACGTAGACACTCGCTAAGAAAGGATTTTTTGATATTCGAATTTTTAAGTATTTTAGAGGGGTTTACAGTTTTAGTTGGTTTGAGCAGGCAAGCCAAGGCAGCATGCGTTGCTAGGACGATAACAGAACAGCTGTAACCGTACTGTATCTATTTCATAGTATTATTTTTAATTGAGGTTAATTTCAACTATGATGGTAGTCCTTGAATTACTAGAAATAAACTGTGACTTTGTCCCTCATAGAGTTTACCCCCTGGTGATGGTCCATCCGAGGTAATAATATCCCGAACCATTTGACACAAAAATTTGAAATTTTGCACGGAGAATCCGTTTAGAATTTAACACTCGCTAAGAAAGCTTTTTGATATTAAAATGTTTAAGTACTTTTAGGGGGGTTTAAATTATGAAGAAGTTCCTCATCGACTCAAAAATGGTCTGATTTTGATGACAATTGGTACAAAATTCTTTCATTTCATTTAAAAGATCAAGTTCATTAACCAGCTGAATCCGTTAACTGGAACATGGTTTTTGAAGCAAAATTTGCGCGAAAAAATCGGGACGCTTACATTTTCGAGTCCATATGCTTGCAGGTACGCCTTATATAGGTTCCTTAACGTAGGAAAACGAATGAAACGAGAAAAATTGATAGAAATACTTTTCCAAACTAATTTTCTGTTTGGGTATTCACAAACGATGATTGGTTCACTTGAAACTTGTACCAGGTATTTGACATTCATCTAATCTAAGATATATAAACTTGGGTATAGTTTAGATGTAAGAGGTATATGGAAGAAAAATTGTATTAATGGTGATACAAAGTTTCCGGATCTCAGTATATTTTCTAAAATATCTCGAAAATGGTTGGGAAAACGTAGTAAGTGGAAGGCGGCTAATCGAAAGGTTACTAAATTCTCTGCAAAAAAAATTCTGTTGTAATGTTCGGTGGGGTGAAGTCAATCGAAGAGATAAGTGCTTAAAACTTCAAAGTTATTAGTTTTATTATTTTCAACGTGTATTTGTCTCTGTTTACCTAACTTTTTAAGTGGTTATTGTATTTTTTATATTTTTTTTACTACCCAACGGCAACAAGCACGCCGTGCTTAGCACGGTTACCTCCACATGGTGTTTCCTGGTTAACTCTAAAGTCCGTACAATAATAAGCTGTAAAAAATTATGTACTAGCGTTAATTTTGATCATACCTTATTTGTTTTCCGTTTTTAACGGCGCTTCAACTATTTGGCTATTAGCGCGGGGCTATCTACAGGTTACCACCCTTTTATAATGCCAACAGCACGTGGTCGGTCACCCATTCAGGTACTGACCACGCCCGACGTTGCTTAACTTCGGTGATCTACGGGAACCGGTGCATTCAATGTGGCTGTAGCCGTTGGCCATACCTTATTTAACGCAATATAAAAAAAAAAAAGCTCTATTTACTTTAAAAAAAATTGCTGATTACTTTGCGATCCAACCCAATTTATTTAGTTTGTTTTCCCCTATATGTACTGAAAGAATAACTTAAAATAATTATTTTCAATTTAAAAACTACGTAATTTCGGAGGAGACTTATCTGTCTGTGTTTTAATCATGAAATACAGAAGAAAAAAAAAATTAATCGGTAATATTTTTGTAAAAAACATTCGTTAGTTTTAAAACTTTTGTAATATAAACAATCGGAAACCAAATAGGATAAAAACCTGTGTTAAAAATTCCTCGAAGCTTGTAATGAAATGCACATTCCCCCAATGGTATTCTACACGAATGAATTCAAGGCGGTTAGAAAGTTTTTCTATCCTTTATTTGTGGTTTGTCGAAAAGGGAATCGTTGGGTTTTGAGGTGCAGTTAGTAGGATGGTTTATTTGAGCTGGGTCTACCTAAACTGTTTGAGTTGCCACTGTGCTTTGCTAAACCTTGTCCCTTTGCTAGTCCCAGTGTCCAACTCCCTTTGTATTCTCTATTCCTCTCTCTACATTCTTGACATTCCAACCTACACCCAATTAAAGACAACTTGATATTCTATTGAAAACATTTTTAAACAGTCTAATTGATTTTTTTTTATTGAAATATTTGTATTGTGATTTTTTTTTTTTTTTCATTTGTTAAAATTATGAAACGAATCTGCTTTGTAGGCATGTGTTGCACAGAACGATCACAATCGGAGAATGAGTGCATAAAATAAAAAGGTAAGGATGAAAAAATGTGTTAAAAAGTCCGACAGGAACTGCGTCGTCGTAGTGCTTTTCCTTTCTAACCACAGTGTCATTTGGTAAGACATTTCAAATAAGCAAAACTTGTATCCCATTTTACGTATCTTGTTTAACGGGCTAATGTATATAACTAATTAAATCAATAAAAAATAACTTGCAATAAAAAAATGAGGAAATTAAAAACAATGAACCCTTGAAAGCAACGAAACTACCCCTTTCGAAGTTTTAAGCACTTATTTCTTTGATTGACATCGTTCCTCCGAAATTCACTTAAGAAGTTTTGTTTTTTTTTGTAGAAAATTTACAAATCTTTCGAATGATAGAATTTTTCAGTTGCCTAGATATGCTAAGAACGAATCTATGTATAGTCTATTTTTTATCTTCTGTGTATAGAGAAGTACAGATATAATAATTAAAACTTTCCCGCATATGCAGTCTGGGAATATGTTTCATTGTTAATTCATTATTACAAATTTGACACGATGACATTGTCTTGAAGTCTTAAATCCTTAAGACGAGGCGATACAAACTCATTCATAAACCTATATGTTCTAAAAAAACTATAGGTGATAGAATTTGTTTAATGTATATTTCGGTTTCAGCACGAAATCATTAAAGACAAACACTCTGGATATCCCATGCATTTTTTTGGTCAGCGACGCGTGTTAACTGCCGCCAATGTCTCTGTGAAGTCATACATGTGTGAGTTTGTCGGTATGAACATATAGAATTCACTTGCAGAGAATGTGTGACGGGTAGAAAATTGTTCCTCTCGGTTCACGTGTAGATGATGTATAAGAAGGAACCCTTGGGAGCAATGCGTTCGCTGAAAACCCCCGCTGGTGCTATTCAATTCGCCAGCGGCGGACATCCAGATTAAAAATTCCATTTCACCTTGGAGCCTCACCTTCCTTCAACTCCCTTCCTCCCACGCTCTTCAGCATTCATGAGTAAACCGGATGGTTCCTGTTTTCTTACTTCCCCTCTTACTCGTGTGGTAAAACTAAAAGTCATTTTCTCCAATTTATATCATAACAAATAAATTAATATTTGTAAATTCTTTATATCGTAATTAGGGAACAGATGTTCAATGTTTAACTATTTATAATGAAACATGTAATAAAAAAAAAAGACTCGCAGGAACTGCATCATCTTAGCGCGGTTCCGTTCTTATCCGAAGTGCGATTAGGAAAGGAATAGTAGCAGCTATCGTTAGGTTTTGATCTTTCGTTAAAAATATAAAATAAAATCTCAAAAAGAAGGAAGCTTAAAGAGCCACATATGGAAACTGACAGTTTTCTAAGCGGATGGGACTCTCCCGTCATCGCGACGCTCACTCTAAGAAAACTCTATTACCAATATGATTCTTATTTTCTCAGCTTAAATGAAATACTCATTCCACCGTTAAATAAACTTAAAAAACAAAAGTGAGGTAAACAGTGACAAAAACCCGTTTAAAATAACAAAACTAACACTTTCGTAGTTTTAACCACTTACTTCTCCGACTGACATTGCCCCATCGAAATTTCCTTCAGAATCTTTTTTTTAGAGAATTTAGTAAGCTTTTGAATGGTTACATCGTACTTCCCACGATTTCTTAACTGTTTTGAAGATATTAAGGGGGGGGGGGGAATGGTGCTAATACCTACCGATAGCTGCTATATTCCTTCACTAATCGCACTTGAGATAAGAACGGAACCGCGCTAAGATGAAGCAGTTCCTGCGGGTCGGACTTTTTTTTTGTTAGACAAATTAATGTATTATGTTTATATTATAATGTAAATATTATGTTTATAAGAAGAGCAAATCACTTTAATTGCGGTGTAAAATATTATTGCTAGCTAAATCTAAGTATTATATAAGCTCATAAGGAAAAAATGGTGCTAATGACTCAGATTTCGATGCACCATAAAAGAAAAAAAAATTAAGGACAATATACAAAGATTCCAAACCATTTCATGTCTGTTAATAAAATATTTGATTCTAATCCCAATAACGCTACACTTATACACAAATAAATTTTTTTTTAAGTACCTATTTAATACGTATAAAATAGTGTTATAATGAGCGATCCGCTGTGGCATATAACAAGTACTACCACCGTGTGGAGTGCAACTAGTATAAACCGGTACGTCAGTACCACTGTGGTATGTAAAGAGCGGCTGTTCTGATACTGGCAAAAGTTAGAAATCCTACATTCCTAAAGTTGTTTGGAGGCTTATCTTTATGACTCTAGAAAGGGACTTACAGATGACGAGGATACACTGGGCGATACCTGTACTGGGAAGCCCTCCACCCTAAGCCTCCTAGCTCCTCACCTTCGAATTGAAACAAAATATTGTTTCTATATATACGTATCCTGTTTTATTGACTAATACATTTGACTACTATAAGCAATCACAAAAATAACGAGCAGTGAAAAAAAAACTGTAGGAAACACACAAAAAGATTCGTTCGAAGGAACGAAATTACCTATGTTTTAAGCACTTATTTCTCCAAATATAACCGTCCCATCGCAAATGTCTTCAAAACATTTTTTGTAGAAAATTTAGTAACCTTTCGAATGGTAACCTTTCGCTTCACAAGATTTTCAACCGTTTTCGAGATATTAATGAAAGTATACGAAGTTCCCAAAATTTTCATTATTTCTAGCAACAGAAAATTGGTCTCATTTTTCCTATCCTGTTTTACAAACAAATACATATCCTAACATAAGAAATTACAAAAATAAAAAACCAAGGGAAATAGACAAAAATTACAAAAAGAAGGACAAAAAATTACTTCAAAGTTTAGGCACTTATTTCTCCGATTGACATCGCTTATTCAAAACTTTATTCAGAATTTTTTTTTTTGTAGACCATTTAGTAAGCTTTCGAATGGTAACCTTTCGCTTCCCTAATTTTCAACCGTTTTCGAGATATTATTGAAAGTATACGAAGTGCCCAAAACTTTTCATTATTTTTAGCAACAGAAAATGGGTCTCATTTTACCTATCCTGTTTTACACACAAATACATTTTCGTAACATAAAAAATTACAAAAATAAATAGCAATAAAAAACTAAGGGAAAGAGACAATAATTACAAAAAGAACGACCAAAAACCGTTCATAAGAGCTAAACAGACGTATTTGAAGTTTTAAGCACTTATTTCTTCGATCGAGATCACCTAATCAAAAATTGTTTCAGAATCTTTTTTGTAGAGAATTTAGAAAGCTTTCAAATAGTTTCTATCCACTGATCATAATTTCCCAACCGCGTTCGAGATATTGATGAAAGTAAACGAAGTTCCCAAAACTTTTCATGTCTGTTCATAAAATATTTTATTCTAACCCTTCCTCAACTCCAAACGTAACCAAAAGTTTAAAATGTTAGTTTTGATGAAATTCAAACATGCAAAAAATGTTTTAACTGAATCCCATGATTGTAAGTACCAAAACCAAGCTAGGCTTTGTATTTGTGTCGGCAGATACCTGGGGTATATTTACAACTCTTGAGGATTAACTCGTAGCAGGTACATTTTTTGTGGACCCACAGGCAGTGAACGGAGTCTCTATTCCCTCATAGTATCTAACCTGTGTGAAGTTAAATATTGTTTCTAATTATACGTATCCTGTTTTATTGACAAATACATTTGACTACTATAAGCAATTACAAACACTAGGGAACATGCCAAAGAACTCGGAGTAGGAGCCTTGACAGTTTCAAGTCATTTGAAGGAAATCGGCAAATCCATAACTGACATTTCATACGGTACAGCCTGATATATTTCTAGCAATGGATTGTTTTTCTTATTTTTATTAATCTGTTTTATTGTCAAATACATTATCCTACTATAAGAAATGACAAAATAACAAGGAATAAAAACAAAAAAGAAGAACCGTTCAAATAAATAATCAATTACTTCAAAGTTTAAGCACGTATTTCTCCGATTGAAATCGCCTAATCAAAAATTGTTTCAGAATCTTTTTTGTAGAACATTTAGTAAGCTTTCGCATGGTAACCCTCCGTTTGCCAATATTCCAAACAGTTTTCGAGATATTAGGGAAGGTACACGAAGTTCCCAAAACTTTTCATGTCTGTTCATAAAATATTTTATTCTAACCCTTCCTTAACTCCAAACGGAACAAAACTTTCAACATATTAGTTTTAATGAAAGTAGAACATGCAGATAATGTTTCAACTGAATCCCGTAATTCTAAGTACCCAAACCAAAAACGGTATTCAAAAACTATTTTTCCATTTTTCTCGAAAACGGTTAAAGCTATCGCCTTGAAAATGGGTTCATTCGTTTTCCTAGCCCAAGAAGCCTATAAAACGAGTACTTATAAGCTTATGAACTCAAAAAAGTAAGCGTAACGATTTTTTTTTTGCGCGAATTTCGCCCCAAACGCCATCTTCCAGTGGGCGGATTCTGCTGGTTAACGAACTTGACCTTTCAAATTGGACGACGGATTTTTGTACCAAATTTCATCACAATCGGACCATTAGGGAAGCCAGAAATGAGCGAACAGACAAATATATATATATATATATATATATATATATATATATATATATACAAATTTGAACCACCGTTATTTTCGGTCTCTAGGGGTTCTGAAACGCGAAATTTTCTATTCGGCACTTCCGGATTGTTTCATTGTATCAACCCTATAAGGGGGGGTTCCTCCCTATGGGGGAGGGAGGAACCGCGCTAAAATTGAAAATATGTAGTAAAAATTACCAAAAATACTATAAAATATTCAAAAGAAAAGTATAGATAACTGGTAGGAACTCTGTTATTATAAATTAAAAAAAAGTCCGACTCGCAGGAACTGCCTCATCTTAGCGCGGTTCCGTTCTTATCCCTAGTCTAATTTCGAATGATTAAAATAGAAGCAGTTATTATCTTGTTGACAGGAGATCGTTGACCGTTGATGATGCAAGGTAGGGATTGTCCGGGTTCGGTCACTGCTACTTAATAATACATACCCCATATGTGTATGTATGTGGGCATATATATGTACATATGTGTGCGTGTATATGTATATGTGTATATGCTTATGTATAAATATATATATATATATATATATATATATATATATATATATATATATATATATATATATATATATATGTTTGGTATATTTACATAGAAATGTGCATATATTAGTGTTAAATATGTCCTACTTGTATTTACAGCCCTGATGAAGGGTGACCGAACCCCGACAGCGGGTTCTATTTTGGTTCCACCAGTCTTGAAAGGTAGGATTTACAATCTTACCTGGAAAGGTCGGCAACACTAGAAACCGTCCCGCTAGTTACAAGGTCTTGGAATCTTGGAACCTGTTTTATTTTCGAATACATTATACAACTATAAGCAATTAAAAAATAACAAGGAATTAAAAACAGACAAAAAGAACAGTTCGAATAAGCGAAATCAATTACTTTAAAGCTTTAAGCTCTTATTTCTCCGATTGTTATCGCCTAATCAAAACTTTCATTAGAACCTTTTATGTAGAGCATTTAATAAGCTTTCTAATGGTATTCTTCCGTTTACCAAGATTTTCAACCGTTTTCGAGATATTAATGAAAGTTCCCAAAATTTACATTATTTCTAGCAACAGAAAATTGGTCTCATTTTTCATATCCTGTTTTACACACAAAATTTTCCCAACATAAGAAATTACAAAAATAAAAAGCAATAAAAAACGAAGGGAAGGAGACAAAAATTACAAAAAGAACGACATAAACCCGTTCATAAGAACAAAACAGACGTATTTGAAGTTTTAAGCACTTATTTCTCCGATTGACATAACCTAATCAAAAATAGTTTTAGAATCTTTTTTGTAGAGAATTTAGTAAGCTTTCAAATAGTTTATATCCACTTACCACGATATCCCAGCCGTGTTCGAGATATTAATGAAAGTATACGAAGTTCCCAAAACTTTTCATGTCTGTTCATAAAATATTTTATTCTAACCCTTCCTTAACTCCAAACGGAACAAAACTTTCAACATATTAGTTTTAATGAAAGTAGAACATGCAGATAATGTTTCAACTGAATCCCGTAATTCTAAGTACCCAAACCAAAAACGGTATTCAAAAACTATTTTTCCACTTTTCTCGAAAATGGTTAAAGCTATCGCCTTGAAAATGGTTCCATTCGTTTTCCCAGCCCAACAAGCCTATAAAAAGAGTACTTACAAGCTTATGAACTCAAAAACGTAAGCGTTACGATTTTTTTTTGCGCGAATTTCGCCCCAAATGCCATCTTCCAGTGGGCGGATTTTGCTGGTTAACGAACTTGACCTTTGAAATTGGACGACGGATTTTTGTACGAAATTTCATCAAAATCGGACCATTCGTCTTCTACTTAGAGAGCGAACAGACAAATATATATATATATATATATATATATATATATATATATATATATATATATATATATATATATATATATATATAAATAAATATATACATATATATATATATATACAAATTTGAACCACCGTTATTTTCGGTCTCTAGGGGTTCTGAAACGCGAAATTTTCTAGTCGGCACTTCCGGATTGTTTCATTGTATCAACCTTATAAGCGGGGTTCCTCCCTATGGGGGGAGGGAGGAACCGCGCTAATATAAATGAGAACAAGAAAAGTTGAAAACATATAGAACAAAATTACTAAAACTCTATAATATATTGAAAATAAAAGCATACATAAAAATTAGGAACTCATTTTAAAAGAAGTTGAAGATTTCTTTAGATGAACATTATTTTGGCAAATTTTTTGCAGCAAAATGCATCTAAGGTGAAATGACGCCGTCTGATATCACAAGGGCAGTATACAGTAGAGGGGTCACCGATCAGGCCCATTTTTGCCTGGTGATTTTGAATTTAAAAAAGTAGCTAAGAAATAAAATAAAATGTTTGAAAATTCATTATTTTATATCTCGAGTTTGGAAAATGATATCGGCATGATTCTTTCTCTTGTCCGCTTGCTTTAGAGAGTAGATCAAAGGAATAATATAATCGGTAACCAATAATTTGCTATATATTTTTTTTATAAAGCATATGCTCCAAGACCATTAGCGCCGGGGAAACATGGCAGCAATTAGAAAATTGCTTCTTGCAATTAGAAAAGACACAGTGATCTAGATTCAATGGGTAAAGCATTCTTTCTCGGTTTCCCCTTTAGTTTTTTTTTTTTTTTTTTTTTTTTTTTTTTTTATTTATTTAATTTTATTTTAGAAAATATCACAATCTACAATTCAATTGTATTATGTAATTTGATACATGTTACTTCCTCACGCCTCAGGTGTCTCCAGTTGTCAACCGAATACCTTCTTTGTTAGGAAGGGTTCTAGGATGACCTGGAGTCACCTTACGCCAGCCTGCGACTAGCAGGGAGGATTGAAGGCGAAGGTGACGTGGGCTGTGATATCATGAGGTGAGAAAATATCCACAGATATCACTCTCAAGCTTTTATACAATTATAATTTCTTTGATCACTCCACGGATAGTTGTTTTTGTTCACTCCACGACACTTCACTGCCTAAGTTCGTCTCGGGGCCACTTCCTGTTTAGACGTCTTGGTGGAGAGGAAGGATGATTGGTGCTGGATAAGGATTGGGCTGTAGGACTAAGATGATTGATTAATTTGCTATGGAAGGTTGAGAAGCGGCTAGGGATTATATCGTCGATACAAAAGCAAACTAACGAATATGAAAATCACCACTTTTCAGAGTGGAAAAGTATTTATTCATAACTTTTTTTTGGACAGTCAAATATTCTGCAGATTTGACCTTTTGATAGTGGAATACTTTCCCTTTAATAGAGTGAAGTCAGATTGAAGAATTTGCCGTAAATAAGTCCAGCAGAAATTATTAAAGATGGACAATGAAAGATGCATATTTTCATATTCGTTAGTTTGCATTTGTATCGACGATATCTTGGACAAAAGGGATATTTAGGTCATTATGGAGGTTTCGATTTG
Organism: Gonocerus acuteangulatus; assembly: GCA_946811695.1. Classification (NCBI taxonomy): domain Eukaryota; kingdom Metazoa; phylum Arthropoda; class Insecta; order Hemiptera; family Coreidae; genus Gonocerus; species Gonocerus acuteangulatus. Next base: position 44,354,999 of record OX328124.1, on the reverse strand, counting down.
TAACATAATAAGAAATCCTTAAACAGCTTCCAACCAAGGCCATTGTATTCCTCACCTACATCTACAATTGCATCCTCCGAACAACCCATTATCCCATACTCTGGAAATTCTCAATTGTAGTTCTGTTTCCTAAACCTGATAAACCTCCTAACAATCCTTCCTCCTACCGCCCCATAAGTCTTCTCCCTATATTTTCCAAATTATTTGAAAAGGTTTTATTAAAGCACTTACTTCCTATCCTTAATTCCCAAAATCTCATCCCATCCCATCAATTCGGCTTCCGCTCCCAACACTCCACATTGCAGCAAGGGCTTCGTGTTGTTGATCTCATCTCCTCATCCCTCGAGCGAAAAGAGTATTGCACGTCTGCCTTCTTGGACGTTGCCCAGGCATTCGACCGAGTCTAGCATTCAGGCTTACTCTTTAAGCTCAAAACCCACCTTCCCAGCACCCTTTACCTAATCCTTCGCTCCTACCTCTCAGACAGGTTTTTCCGAGTCCGGCATGGAACAGCCTACTCAGATTATTGCCCTGTGGAAGCGGGAGTTCCTCTGGGTAGTGTCCTTGGTCCTATCCTTCATACCCTTTATTCAGCTGACATTCCAACACATCCTGACACCCTCCTGGCCACGTATGCAGGTGATACGGCCATCCTTTCGCCCCACATAAATCCAGACACAGCCTGCCAGAACCTACAAACCCATCTAACCGAAATTGAACAGTGGTGCAAGAAATGGCGCATCAAAATAAACGTCGAAAAATGCCACCAAATAACCTTTACCCTTCGACCCCTACTGTTTCCTTCAACGACAATCCTTTACCCATAATCAATACCATCCGATACTTTGGGTTTTACCATGACTCTCGATTGACTTGGAACGCACACATTAAACTCAATCGACGATTCGGACAACTGTACGGACTACTAAACCGATCATCACACTTAACCGTACATAACAAACTAACTGTCTAAAACTCACTAATAAAACCTATCTGGACTTACGGAATAGAACTTTGGGGGACAGTTTTTCAATTAAAGAATAAAAATAATATCAAAATATGTATCAAAAATATGTATTTATGGCAAAATATGTAAAAATATGGATTTTTGACAAAATATGTAGAATAAAAACCACTTAAAACGTGCAGAATTCCATCAAAAATTTCGATTTAAGAATCAGAGCAAAATATGTAACAACAATAACATCCGTTCCCTGATTATTAGTATCGTATAAATCCTGATAGTATTAGAATCAGTATAATTATTCCTAAATAGTATGAAAACTCTATTTAAAAAAAGTAAATAAGAGCAAAAGAATTTAGTAGTGATATACATAAGTGACCATTTCTGGTTTTATATAGAAGTATTTATTTTTGGAATTATATAGGAGTCTATTTTCTGAAAGAAAACTATACATACTAAAATCAGAGTCTACTAACGATACAAGTATCCTTCAACAAAAAAATACTTAACTCTTGTCAATAGCAGATTTACAGATTGGATATTTAAATACATGCGGATACAGAAAAAACTGAAATTTGCGCCATTATTTGTTGTTAACATAAACAGTTATGTCAAAAATGAAAGATTACGTACACAATTAGACCTCATCATATATATATATATATATATATATATATATATATATATATATATATATATATATATATATACTTACATACCTTTTTGTGGACATAAATGGGTATATTGTATCTGCCAGTAACATATTTGCATGTAAAAATAAAAATTGTTGCGCAAGAAGAAACACTCTGAACAATTGTCCTTAGATGCCTTCTAAAATGCTTTTTATTTTTTTTTTTTCAACCTTATTTTAATTGAAACTTTTATCTCACTCCCTTTTTTCAGGTGGAAACTTTCAGTTTTCTTTAATTTAATTTTATCCCTTTTTGAGAGCAATTTATTTTTTTAAGAGGAAATATGACCTGTATGAGTTCTGTGCTCTCTGGAGCAGAACGCTATTCGTTCTTGTGAAAAGGTGAAATTTCCATCGTTTATTTTATGGAAGACGTTTCCCTCTTATAACGAATTTATTTATAAAAGTTTTTTCCCAAAATTTGTTTTCTATGCTAATATTACCCAATTTAATTTAAAATAATTATTATAATTTGTTTATAATTTTTTAAGATATTCAATTATAATTCGTAAATATTAGCAGGTGATGTTCTTTTGGTGAAGACTGGTGTGTACGACATTTTCAAAGATTAATAAAGCACATTATTGTGAAACATAGAGCACGTTTCTTAAAACTGATGAAATTGCATTTCCGAAATATATATGCATATACGTATTGCTTTTTTTTTTTTTTCTTTTTTTTTTCTTTTTTTTTTTTTTTTTGCTGTATATCTGTTTCTATGATAATTAAAAGAATGCTGTCTGCACGTGCACCCCCACGAACCCTCCTACTCCCCCACTGCGCGACCCATTTGTAGATAATAAAATTAGAAATATTTTAGGTACTTTCGGTAAGACATTTGCTGGATAGAAATCATTTTTACTCTAAACATATGTATCACTCTGTAATAATGACCCTCGCCAGCAAATCTCAAAAACATGTACTAAACATGGTTTGCTTTCTGGGTCTGACCTTTTTTTTTTTTGTTTGGGTGGCTGTTTAATAAATTACCTATATTTTTTTAAATATAAAAAAAAAACAATATTCATGTTTATTTTGTAACGCCTGGATTGGACCCTTGCCATATTCCTCTATATTCCAAAAATGTTTACAGAACTCTTTGGCATTGCATCCGTGTAGCACCTAAGGTTGAATATGATGAAGTTTTGGGTCCCGCTCCAGGACTCAATTCGTTGGGCCTGGAGCTCTTTCGTTATGTTTTGTTTCGTAGGGTTCGAAAAAGAAATCATTATGAAGTTAAACTATTAATTAAAACATATACAGTAGACAGTCAATGGGAAAGAATAAAGGCCATACCTTTGTTTTATTTAGTAATAAGTGTAGGTTCATTGGTGCTCAACATCCGTTGTATTATTTAATAAATATTGAATATGTAGTTGGAAACATAGTAGGCCCACGTTGTTCCAACAATCTAGCAGAGCAATATGCAATTCCAATGGCTTTGAAATGCATAAATAATCCAGTTTCTAACTACATCCATATATATTGAATAATCATTGCTCATTGAAGCCGAACCCAAAGAAGTAATAATATGTAAATCAGTCCCAAAACAGGCCACAAGGGCCCAGAGGGGCAGATACTGTAGAGGTATCTGATTCTTGACCGTACGGCACACTAGGGAGATAGTGTGGTCAACACTATGCTCCGGCCGCCTGATTTTTCCCTTGGCTGCTTCGACTGCTAGAGTCATTAGCACCCAAGGTACACATTATTAATTAAATTAATTAAAGGCTGGGTGAGCCTAGGGGTGATCTGGGACCCCAAATCCAACCCTCGAACGGCAGCACTAGAAGAAAAAATCTTTAGTGCGCGCTCGGGTTTTGAACCTGGTCCTCCAGTTCAATAGTCGAGTGCTCTACCACTGAGATAACCTCGCCTCCATAATATGCAAATACGGAAACAATATTACCACACACCTGTCAGAGAGAATTCACACACAGGTCAACAGGTGATTAAGAACAAATTGTGCAAAAATAGATTTGCAATTAAACAAATCGTTTTCGAATATTCCCAAAACAATTATCATTGTATTGTGGAGCCTTGAAAAATTAAAGCACTAGAGTAGAGAATGATTATTCATTGGAAGTGTGATAGATGCAACTGCTTAAGGGCTGAACAAGTTATTTATTATTTTGTACATGCGAATAAGTGAACGAAGTAGTTTTGTAACACAGATGTGGGAATCCAAGTAGAACACATATTGAAATAATTTGGCTTCAGAAATGTTGCAAATTCAGGTTATGACATCTTCTCCCCCTCCGCCGATGAGCGCTTTCGCCGTATGTTTGCTGATGGATGCTGGTCCCCAAGCTTCTTTTTAATTTTTCCGCCAACCTCAACATCGGAAGAGTATTGAGCTGTATTGTTCACTATTTTCCCTTTTGTAAACCCTTTTCCGTTTGGGTTCTGTACCCATACTTCCTCATTGACGCTAAAATCTTGAGACTTAGACTTCCGGTCGTGATACACCTTCTGCTTGACGAGTGCCTTGTCAATGTTCCGGGATAAATCAGGTTTTAGTAAATCAAAAGAAGTTCTGAGTCTTCTACCATGAAGAACTTCTCCCTGGTATCCTACTGGTTGTTTGTTCAGACGAATATCGGTAATTATAACGTAACCGCTGCGGTCGAGTTTCCTGGAGATTTGTCCTGGGTAACAACGGTACGTCGTCTGACCGTAGGTTCAATAAATCCATCCTTTTTGGATGGCCTGCATGATCCACGTTTGAAACGTCTGTTGAAAAGAAAGCACATAAAGTGGCTCCTGGTGGTATTGGGAGACGAAAAGCGAGGACCCAATCCAGCCCAAATAATGGAACATCTTCGCCTTTTATAATATAGACGGGTAGCATTTTAATTCGGTCAAAAGCTGCAACCTGTACTTTTGTTGCTCCTAATACCGTAACTGTATGGCCAGTGTATGCTGTCAGGTCGTTCGCTGGCTTTAACTCAGGTGAGCCTAAGGCTTTCCAAATAGATTCACTAATGATTGAGTGACAGGCTCCAGGATCGTAAAGCATGTTAACACCTTTCTTATTTAACTTCACCTTAAGCATAACCGTAGATGCCTTAGTAATATTTTCTTTCAAAGAGTGAATGTTTGATTTAAAAGATTGTGAACTGATGCTTTCTTCATATGAAGAACTGGGGTTGGATTTAGAACGAGCACTCAACCGTGATGATAACTTCGATACTGCTCCTCGTTCAATAATAGCATTTCCCGAAACTATGCAAGCTTTTGCGAAATGATTAGGCCTGTGGCATGCCCTACATGTTGTTTTTCGGGCAGGACAGTCTGAATTCTTGTGCAATTTGTTCCCACATCTGAAACAGTGGACTCCCTTTTTTAATTTAAGCACCCTCTTACTGTGTTTGTCACGGTTAACATTGTTCACATGATTTTTCTGTCCTAAGCTAAGAGATTGCAAATGTTTTTGTTGGGTGTCAACATTTTCTAATAGCAGTGCGGTTTTGTGGACGTCTGCGTTCCAGAGTACTCTGAAATTCACAAGAAGAAGATAAGCTTCTTAAATCGTCAATGAAATGTTGTACGGTCTCTGCCGTGAGCAAATTTTATACGCGCAGTAAGAGGGTTGTCTAGTTTATAAAAACGCTGCTTTAGGACATCAATAATACTATCCAGACATTGTTCACTTACATCTTCTGGATAAAAATGGTCAACCAATAACTTGAATGGCTCTGAACCCATATGAGATAGCAAAATAGGTAAACCTGAAGGAGAGCGTCGTCAACACCGATTTTCTTCAAAGTTTGCACTATAACGTATTTTCATGCACTAAACACGAATCCGTTGAAAAAAATTGTTGTTCTCAACCAGGAAAGAAGTTATTTAAAAAATAAGTTCACTGTTATGAAGGTTAGGGAAGACTGCCTTGGACGACTTTTGGGCATAGAATTCTTTTTATTTCTGCGAGTTGGATTGACTAGGGGTTTTGATGTTTTCTTGAGCGAGCGGAAACGCATAGCACGTATGCCCAAAAGCGACAGTTTACGACCAAGTCAGCTACCACAAGGTGAGTCTAAATTTCAATTACACTTCGTCATTAATGACTATTGCGCAAGCGCGTGTTTACATATAAGCTGTTTACCCCGTCTTTTATAACCTCCATAACAGTGAACTTTAGTGCTTAATAACTTCTTTCCTAGTTGCGAGCAACTTTTTTTTTCAACGGATTCGTGTTTAGTGCATCAAAATACGTTATAGTGCAAATTTTGAAGAAAATCGGTGCTGTCAGCACCTTTGGTCGTTTGTAACCCGCTAACAGTGAACTTTTTTTTTAAATAACTTCTTTCCTGGTTGAGAACAACAATTTTTTTCAACGGATTCGTGTTTAGTGCATGAAAATACGTTATAGTGCAAACTTTGAAGAAAATCGGTGTTGAGGACGCTCTCCTTCAGGTTTACCGCAAAATATCTCTTTGTAAGCTGTCATCTGTAATCCCCGATGTCCTCACAGAGATCTTAAAGCGTTGGAGCCAGTATTTCAGTTCTTCACCTTCAGAGCCATTAAATGAATCGAGTTTAGGGTAATTATGATTAATCGATCTTACTGTAGCCTCCTGAAAACTATTAGAAGATCGCAAGACTGAGCGACAATCTTCATCGATGTTTCTGTGTGTTCCTCTTCTCTTAGGCATTGCTTTGTTTATGCTTAAAACTTTATCCTCGTCGCCAATGTGATAGATGCAACTGCTTAAGGGCTGAACAAGTTATTTATTATTTTGTACATGCGAATAAGTGAACGAAGTAGTTTTGTAACACAGATGTGGGAATCCAAGTAGAAAACATATTGAAATAATTTGGCTTCATAAATGTTCCAAATTCAGGTTATGACAGGAAGGAACAGGTTATTACTAAATCCAACAAGCTTAAAAAATCCAATTTTTACTAAATTTTTCACAAACTGACATCATTCGTTTCAAAATGTCATAAAATGTATGTGGAATTATATTAATAGAAAAGTAAAGTGAGACTTTGTTCGCATAGATTTCGCCCAAAAACATCGCTTACATACAATGTATTGCTCTAGAAGAGTCCTGACAAATATATGTATCTATACTATATATATATATATATATATATATATATATATATATATATATATATATATATACATTATACTGAACGCTGACGTGTCCCGTCAGCACTTTTGGATTGCGAGAACATGTCGACGTCAAAAGCAAATGTTTTCCCTAATAGGGGAGCATACACGGAAATGAAATGTTCCATACGTTGTACCGAAATTCCGTTACACGCAAACGTAATAAAACCTCGATAACAATTCATGTCGTTTGAAGGAAAGCGATAGGACTCGACATCCACATACTAGAACTCAATTTGCTTTGATTGAAGCTTCGCTCGCCTATCTAAATCCCAATAGACAAGGAAAGAGAAGAGCTGGAACGTTCCCAGATCGCAAATTGGATTCCAAATCAAAGAATGTTTATTTGCTCAATCATTCACCAAAAACTATTCCATTAAAAATTGTTCACTGTTATCAAGCGGACATATCGATTTGCTTATTCAGGATTTGTTCACCGATGTGTGTACAATTTATCGGGACGCCCAAAATTTAATTTCTTGCAAATAAAAATATTGCAGTGGCTGCTGATCCAAGAAAAATCGTACGTTTTATTTACACACAATTATAACTTTTAACTCTACATCTAGTGAAATTATAAATATTAAAAAACGTTTTTATGTATGTGGAAAGGTAATAAAAAATAAATTCTCGTGTAAGTTAATTTAATAACATTTTCATGCAGGTTGTGTTTGTTGACATGTTTCTGCATATGACGTGGCCATTATTGCTGCCATTATATGTTTAAGCTTGATAACAAGCAGCTAAAGATGCGAAACATGCAAAGCTAATTTTAATTTATATTTACGGACCTTCCACCTTCAATAGAAAAAGTTCCCGATAATATTGAAGTTCCAGCAATCCACAGAACCCAATCAATGACAGCCCTTGATCCTTACAGCACTACTGTACAACATTGTATTGGGGACTGTTCATAGAATTTCTGTTGAATGGATTCTGTGGATACCTCAGGTAGGACTAGATTCATCACCCTACTTGACTGTTGGTACTGACAAACTAAGTCCCATCTGGCTCAAAGGCATTCCTGATACCTTTCTGCCATTCCTTACTCCACTGGACAAGGTAAACTCTAGTGTGTGTACTCATCTCTAGATCTAGGCAAGAGGTTTTTGTGTTTTGTTTCCATGTTATATTACATTTTTTCTCAACTTGGACGAAGTTGAGCATACTGCAGTACAATAACCACCTGATGCCGTTATCACATCTCACAGAAATTTTATATATATCGGGGCGATTTTGGCTCAGTGGTAAAACTCTCATGTGCTAGAGGATCTGTCTTTGAGACTCATGCAATTGTTTTTGAGATTTCATTCAACGGTATCCTTGAAACTTAGACAGTTCATACTTTAGATTCCCCCTCCCTTATCCATACCCAACATCAAAGTTATTCTGTTATTAGAATTCGATTTTCGATTCTTTTGGACATTTCTAGAAATTTTTAGTCAGCGAAACATCCAGCCGTTATATCTTCAAAGTTCTTCATGACACTAAACGGACTCATTTCTGAGGGCTATTGCAACGCATGATGTACAGTTTATTTTATCATATGTATTTATTAATGTTCCCTATGAATTCCTAAAGGTGTGAAACTAGTTGAGTGGTGATTGATGAATTATTTTTATTATCTCATGTATTTTGTTTGTTGGCCTTCCAAACGATGCAAAGTAAGTTGGTCATATATGCATATTTGTGTTGTGTTGTTATAGACTTTGATATGGGAAGGACTATGTATCTAATTAATTTATTGTGTGATCTCGACATTCATTTAATCCTAAGAACAGCAGACTCCAGTATCCCTAATTTATGTTTTTCTGTCTGTAATATGTTGGGGCTGATGTAAATGCGTTCGGGCGCCAGAAAAAGATCCCTAAGCTTGACTGTATTTAGGTGGAGCAGCACTAATGGGATTAGTTCGACCCAGTCTTTTCAGAAAAGGATTGGAAGTTTTACATGTTTCTTTCCCTCTGGGAGGACGTTGTAGCTTGTTTATCATGATTTTTTTATATTTCTCTTGCCGGTTTTTGCCCTTTCCCCACAATGTTTGTATAACAGTGCTCGGATACTTCAGCTCGGAGACTAGAACAACATTTAATGTGTTTTTTTTTTTTTGTTTTTTTAATCTAAATGCTGAGATTTCCCAGCATTAATTGAACTTTCTTTAACAAAAATATGAAAAATAAAAACACCGCCAAGTTGGCTGTTTAAATAAATAAATTTAGAAAAATATTTGCAAAATTCTACTCTTGATTAGATAGTCCTGTGTGCATTTGTAAAAACGTAGCTAAACATGTGTAATGAAAGGGGGTAGGCTAATTTTTGTGGGGATATCTTTGGATCAACTCAAATAATAATAATTTAGGAAGGCGTAAATTGTCAAATACTAAAAAAAAAAAATTAAAAATCACTTTTTATCGTTATTTTCCTCAGAGCTCGAAAAGTGTACTTACTTGAGACCTTCTCAAGACATCTAAAGATTTTTAATAAAATTTCTTAAACTTTTCTATTATTTAGAAACGTTAAAATTCATTTGAGGTTTTAAAAAATAGCAATAAGTATAGAAAAAAAGTATCAAATAGATATTTTATTTGGAAGCTTAATATACTTCATATATTTGAAAGATTTTTAAAAAAAAACTAAGGCAGACAAGCATTCAAAAACATTTTACAGATTCAATATCGATAGATTTTGGCAGATTCAGGACCTTTTTAAAGGTATTCTTACAGAAATACAGATATATTTTAGATTCATCCGATGTCTCAAGTTTTTATTCATTTAATTTTTAAGTTAATCAATATATGGCAACAACGATTTTAGTTTACTAAGCGTATGGATTTCTTCATTTCTCATGAACACTTTTTTTTTTTTAATTTGTGTGTTAGTCGTTAATGTTTGTATAAATATCCGTTTGTTTAAGATAAGAGAGAACTGTAATAATGTGAGGACTGACATCTATCAAAAGTTAATTTGATTTGGTTTGTAATTACCATCTTCTTAATTTATTAATTAATAATCAAAGAAATTACTGCCTAGATGATATGCAATGAATTAGATTGAAACATGGCGGCTGCAAAAATGAGGCATTGCATATTTGTCAACCACACATCTGCGGGGTATGCAAGGAAATTAAATGTTTGAATATACATCGGAAAAAAGCGTTAATGATATATAAATCTTATAGCGAATGTGAAATATAACCTTGGCATACTCTAGCAAGAGCCTGTAGAAGGGAAGACGTTGTTCCACCAAGGATAGGAATAGACCACTAGAGTAATTTGCATCTAATAACCATATAGCCACAACCAATGTGTCACGGTTGTTTAACTCAATTAACTGTCCAACATATAGAGCAATTCCCGTTAGATAACGATAAACTCAAATTATAATTCCCTAAAACAACTTCTGTAGCACTTCATAATTTATAGGTAGAAAAATTATACAGATGCCAAAATATATTAATTTAGGATATAATAATAACAAAAAAATAAGACAGTGTATATAGTAGTGAGCAATAATACTACCAGTGCTGACAATATGAAGAAATTTTAATAAAAATAATTTTAAGAAAAATAAAATCGATTGTGCTTAAACTTACTTGGAAAATATATTCAAAACGTTTAGCTCCTATAAATTTTTCATGACCAGCTAACTAAAAATCTGAAAAAATATTATTTTATGGTAAATACCGACTTATTTATATCTGTATGTTGCTTACATGTTTAAGTTGTTGTTAACTCCACACTCAATCATTAGAAGTCCGACTCGCAGGAGCTGCGGCATCATTCAACATCGCGTCCCCCTTCTAATACCTTGAGTCATTTCGAAAGCTTAGAATGGAAACAGCTAGTTTTTTCTTACATTTAATTTTTCGCCAAATGTAAGAATGTAAAAATTTCTGAAATGTAAAATGTCTTAGACGAATCATCCGGATTGTGTTGTGAGGTGAACCTCATAAGCATTGAAAATTTGTTTTTCTTGAATATAGCATTACTCCTAAAAAACATTTTACTTATTTTCCAGACCACATCTTTCTCTGTATTCGGGCCATATCGATAGTGTTTCTTTGTTCCGTAGTCTTTAACAAAAAGAATAGTGAAATCATGATGGACGAATTTCGCCTGTTGATTGTGGCCAATATCGTTACTGACATACACGCAAAAACGTACATACGTATATATATATATATATATATATATATATATATATATATATATATGTGTGTGTGTGTGTGTTTGTGAGTGTGTGTGTGTGTGTGTGTTTGTGTTTGTGAGTGTGTGTGTGTGTGTGTGTGTGTATTGTGCCTAGAAAAGTGGGTCGATGATGATTTGAAAGTTTATTTCTAGAGTGTTACCTTTGAGCATCAAATCTTAAGGAACTCTATGAATAATCTAAAAACTAATGTAAAATTAATACATTTATTTTTAATACAAATTATTTCTAAAAACTTCTAAGCCATATTTTTTAACAAAATAACATAATTTTATAGTTTGTATCAGGATGTTGATTATTTCTTTTTAGTACTGAATTGAAATATTTCATGGAAAAATGTATAAGTAATGTAGAATTTGTAGGGCCAAGAAAGAATTTGTTTGATTTGACGAATGTCTTTAGAAGAAACCATCTTTTTATCAGGAATATACTATAAATTAATGTTACTACGGCCTCCAAGCACAGTTATTATGATAGCAAAGTCCTAAGGTACAAAGAGGAATTAGAAAAAAAATCCTTTTCCTGCACTATCCGATTTATCAGGCTGTATCGTATGAAATGTCAGTTTTGGACTTGCTGATTTCCTTCAAATGTCTTAAAACTGTCCTGGCTCCTACTCCGAGTTCTTTGTCATATTCCCTAGTTTTTTTTTTTTTTTTGTTTTTTTTTGAAGGACAAGCTTCAACCCTTTCAGGTGGTCATTGTCAAGCTTGGTTTCCGGCCTTCCTCGCTCCTCGTTGTCAAGGTCAAATTTTCCACTTCGAAACCTGGAAAACCACCGGTAAACAGTTCGTTCATTCTCCATTCCCTCCCCGAACGCCGTGTTAATGTTCATACACGCCTTAGCAGCGCTATGACCGAGCTTAAATTCACAACGAAAAATAATACGGATTTCTGTTGAAGTCATAATTTAAGTTTTATTTTTTTCTCAGAGGATCGTTCTCACAACACAATACGCAAGTTACTGATTAAATAATATGATTAAAAGAGTTTTAATTCTATATGAATAACAATGATGTTTGTAAATCTATATATGTATATATATATATATATATATATATATATATATATATATATATATAAATCACGTGTCTGTATGTTTTTCTGTCTGTTTATTTGTTTGTTTGTTCCTTATACAAATCCACACCGTTGGACCGATTTTGACCAAACTTGGAATAATGGTAGGTCTTGATACGATAAATCTCCTAGGCTAGGTCAAAAAAATCTACCAGCTGTCTGTCTGTATGTTTGTCCCTTATACATATCCACACCGTTCGTCCGATTTTGACCAAACTTGGAATAATGGTAGGTCTTGATAAGAGAAATCTCCTAGGCTAGGTCAAAAAAATCTACCAGCTGTCTGTCTGTATGTTTGTCCCTTATACAAATCCACACCGTTCGTCCGATTTTGACTAAACTTCGTACACAGGTAGATCCTAATCTGGGGAGTGTCGTAGGCTAAGTCAAAAACGTCTACCAGCTGTCTGTCTGTATGTTTGTTCCCTATAAAAATCCACACCGTTCGTCGGATTTTGACTGAACTCGGTACACAGGTAGATCCTAATCTGGAGAGTACCGTAGGCTAGGTCAAAAACCTCTTCCAGCTGTCTGTCTGTATGTTTGTTTCCTATAAAAATCCACACCGTTCGACCGATTTTGACCTAAGTTGGAACACAGGTTGATCTTGATACGGCGATTGCCATAGGCTAGGTCAAAACGGCTACCATCTGTCTGTCTGTATGTTTGTTCTCTATACAAACCCACACCGTAGGATTGATTTTGATCAAACTGGGCACACAGGTTGGTCTTGATCAGGGGATTGTCATAGGCCAGGTCAAAAACGTCTACCAGTTGCTGTCTGTATGTTTTTTTTTTTAAATAAAAATCCACACCGTTTGACCGATTTTTACCAAACTTGGCATACATGTATGTCTTGATATGGGGGGTGTTATAGGTTGGGTCAAAGTCGTCTAGGACTCCCAGTAGGGAGGTCACGGGTTCGAAACAGTTACAGATTCGTGTTATTAGATTTTAATAATACTTATTTGGTTTCTAATTTATTTAGGCTTTTCTATATGCAGAAAGTAGGTGTAGCATGGCACGCCGGGTAACAGTTAGTAATGAAATAAAAAAGGGAAAGGATTAAATCGCAAAGTAAACAAAACTGACATTTCATACGGTACAGCCTGATAGCATCCTTCAAAAATGTCCAAACATTTGATTTAAAGCTGAATTCTAAAAGGCTAATCCTACTAAATATTACAATAAAGAGTTGATACGCTGGGCTTATGTCTTATTATGACTCTTTAAATGAAATGGATGAAACTGTGCCTACCCCATAGAATCAAACTATTCAGTACCGGCATGATTCCTAAAAGGAAGAAAAGAGAAGCAGCTTTCTTCCAATTACAGAGACAATTTCATAACTAGCTGTATGGGAAAGCTTTAACTAGCTGAAATGGCACCTAATAAGAGGGTTTTATGGCTCCTAGGGGAACAAATAAGCCCCTGACAGGTTTTTAGAGGGGATTTTGAATAGTCAATTTAGTAATGGATCATGTAGTCAGGCTTCAAAGTATCATGCTGTTTGTTTTTATCCACACTGAATATCAAATCGTTCTGTATCAAAGATATGCGCACAAAAAGCTTATACCTTATGCACAATATTAGTAATTAGACAACACAAGTATAACGTGGAATATGAAAGAGTGTTCCTCAGTATTTCTGAGTTGGACTAAATGAAAACTTTTAAGATGTATTTTAGCCAGGAAATAAGATTCCACAAGGAAGAGTTTTAGTTAAATGTTAATACTTACTTACATTTTAGCTAATTGTGCTTCATTTGAAGTACTTTATTCTCATTAGATTCAAATGTTACATATGTTTCTACGTCGCAATAAAACAAGAAAAACGATTGCACAGGCTTAAAAATAATTTGGCTTCAAGGAAGGCAGAACGATTAAAAAAAGGGGTTATTTTGTTATTGTATTGTCTCGTGACCTTATTGGGTATGTTTGTATATTCTTCAAAAATGCATCGTAAGGAAACAAAGGCTGATATACCATTTGGAATGAGATGTATATTAGATTTGCCGATTTCTGGTACTTCATAAAAATAAAGATTCGTCAATAATACTGTATTTTTAACATTGGTAACCACCAATAATAATAATAGTCTTTAGAAATCCCAATTAAAATATACAAACTTAGCTGTCTCTTTATTTTCATTTTAAATCCTGCAAATAATCTTTATATCCGTTACCACGTTAATATGATATAAACATTAAAGAAACGACCTCTAAACGTTATAATGAGACATTAAAGACAGTATTAAATTTCCGAGTTAAAACTACCACAACTCATTACCTAAAGAAGGTTTAGGGTTAATTAAACAAACACTTTAAGGATTTCTTCATGAAAGGATTAAGCTCTTTAATTTGCATAATGTTCTCATTTACCTTTTCTTATGGCAAGGGGGTTTCCTCGTAAACCTTTTATGCGGTCATTTAATCCATTCACACTTGCTTGTTTTGAAGACACTTCAAGTAATAATGAAGAAAATAACGATTCTGACAGAACAAAGACCTCAATATAAAATCAAATTTACTAGCAGCTTATAGGCATTGGCATTGAAGCTTAAACTCCACATCTTGGGATTGTAGTTTAGTTTGTCACTTGTGCTAGTGGTTTTCCTTCTGAAAAACGGAGACTCTGAAAGTGTGTGGGATAGTGACCGCCAGGACATATTTATGAGTAAATACGCTATCTAAATTTACAACATTTATTTTAAACAAACCTTTTTTTTTATCTTATTAATATACGTTTTTTTTTACAATAACATAATATTTATACTCAAATTAAATTTTTTGAGGCATGTAAAATTATTATATCGTAAAGCTGGGGCGTACAGTCAGAGACTTGGTGCCACTCGTAGTCGCGGTACGTCCGTACCCCTTTTGTTTGTAAAGAGCTACTATTTTGATATCGGCACAAAAATGAAACTCTACATTCCTGAAGTAGTTTTGAAACATACTTTTATGGCCCTAGATACCGTCGTTAAAAATGAAAAGGATACTCCCACAGTTCCTGTATGTGAAAAAATGATGGTGCCCAAGTGGTGGCCCCTACGGGCTGGAATTATCGGCCCTTAGGGGCCACCCCCTATATAATTAATATTGAAATCACATTAACAAAGTTAAAAGTAACAAGAAAATAAGTTAAGTACATAATATGTAAATATATCTACTCTATATAAATATATCTACTTCATTTTATAATGAACGTTTAAATGAATTTACACAGAAGTATTACATAATATGTTATTTATATCTTTATCTATATAGATATGTTATTTATATCTATATCTATATATTTATACAGATATGGCTTCTATAAATTAAATGACAGTGTTCGTTCTATGTATATTTATTGACATCCGGCTTTCATGATGTATAATTAAAGAGATGTGGGTCACTGTAAAATATTTACATTTAAAGATATTTCATGAGTGTTTAATATATTAAATAAAGGACTATACAACCTTATTTGATGAACGTCTGCAATGTTGGCTTATAAGATATTATATTCCCATTGATACTAAGCACTATTTATAGGTGAACCCTAAGCCTAAACCATTACATAGCCACACACACTTCCAACACCAATAACCATGCTGATTTCCTAGAATAGCTAGGTTCAGAGGATACTGTTCTTTGTGTTATCGCCATTGAAGCGGGACACAATAAATAAATAAAATAATATATTAAATTTTCCCCTACTACACTGCGAAAGCGGATATCTTCTTTACAACATTTTCTAAAGATAGAAGAAGGAGCTGTATAGAACCCTTTTCTTTCCTTTATCCATATTCCTTTTCTTATTTTCCTCTCACAATCTCCAGGATATTGATGCTCCCGGCTGTGAGCGATAAGATTCCATCTTTGAAAAAATCTGTTATATATCGCAATTTCAGATTTCACCAGCTATCAGTGAGGTGTTTAATTGTCCAACTGCTTTTCCTTACATTATTGATAAAGAGTGTGAGGAGAGAGGGAGAGGGAGAGCGAGAGGGGTAAGGACAGAGAGGGAGTTGGAAAGAGCGAGAGACAGGGGAAGAGAGAGATAGTGCGTGGGGTGAACGGGTCTGGAAGTCTGAGCACTCTATTCAGGAAAAAGGGCAACCCATTGGGGTAAAAAACAAACGAAGTGGGTCAGGACGATTTGAACTGGGATCTGACAATTGGGGTTTAGATCCAGCGGACTATCTATATAGCCTAGCTTATACCGCTGATTGGCTCGATCCTATCCGTATACTTCTCCATAGGCAATAACTCCTCTTGTATCATTATCGCTATTTTTATGGATCTGTGCTTTTGAATCTCCGGCATGAACCAATCGGAAACATACTTGATTTCTCAGGGAAAAGATAAAAACTATTCTTCTGGAAATCTTATATGGTTATAACTAGGGAACGGATGTTGATGTATTTACATATTCTTTCAGATTTTTAAATCGTAATTGTTAATGAAATTCTGCTCCTTTTAAATGATTTTAAAGCATTTAAACAGGGCTTTATGTTACAAATTTTGTCAAAAATCCATATTTTTACATATTCCATAAATACATATTTTTACTACATATTTTGATATTCTTTTATTTTGTAATGCAAAAAATAAAGGGTTACTGTGACTTTTCTACTTGCAAGAAGCTAAAATGACTGACTTCCCCTGCGCTAATGGTATAGGAGCAGGTGCGTTTTAAAAAAAATATATAACAAATTATTGTATAACAATTGTATTGTTCCTTTAATCTACTCTCTAAAACAAATGAATTAGTGAAAGAACCATGTCGATATTATTTTCCAAAAGTTGAGATATAAAATAATGAATTTTCAACCATTTTTATTTTATTTCTTAGCTCCCAAGGCTCAGACACGTGTCAACGATTTTTCGATGCAAAATCACCAGAAATAATGGGCCTTATTGGTGACCCTACTATTTTATACTCCCCTTATGAGATTATACCAGCGTCATTTCACGTTTGATAATTTAAAAATGCATGATGTTGCAAACAATTTTCCAAAAGGGTAAGAAAGGGTGTAGAAATTTTCAACTTATTTTTCCCCTTTTTAAAATGAGTTCTTAACTTTTATTTAAGCTTTATTTTTCAATACTTTTAGTCATTTTTGCTTTCCATTTATAATAAAGTTTGTACTAATTATTTAAGCTTTCCTTTTCAATATTTTATAGTGTTTCAAGTATTTTTTTACTACATAATTCCAATTTTTTATTACATATTTCATTATGTATAGTTAAACATATATCTACATATTTTCAATTTTATTTTACATGAACATCCGTTCCCTAGTTATAACATTATTGAATTTAGAAGAAGTAAAGATATTTGTGAGTTTCGGATAAGAAAATAAGCAGAGAAGAAGAAAAATGTGTAATATGGACTTTTCGGCATGTCCTTTAGCCACCTTTATTAACAATAGAAGCCTAGATGGTGGAGAAAAGAAATCGGTTAGATGACCAAGAGGCATCCATTTTGTTGAGAGGTAACTATCCCACAACAAAATTTCCTTATGGGAATGAATATTAAAAAATTAAAATGCTTCCGAAACTAGTTAGTAAGAAGGGCTATATACCAGCTTTAAGCTGGTAAAACTAATTTAATGAAATCAAAATTGTATACTTATTTTCTTGGAATCTGTTAGTTAAATGAATTTATCCTGCAATATGGCATTAAGTAAATTCTTTTTCTGAGAAATGATTTAGCACGTTTCTTTCCTCTCCGCTGTGAGGAAAGGTTTTGGGATATTGGTATATTTTCTTAAATAGCTCGAAAACAATTGCAAAATAAGAGTAAATAGATGACAATTGGATAGCGTACTAAATTCTCTACAAAAAATATTCTAATGAAATTTTTGAAGGGACGATATCGATCGGAGAAATAAGTGCTGAAAACTTGTGATATGTTAGATTCCTTGCTTTGAACGGTTCTTTTTGTTTGATATCTTTAATTTTATATTGCTCGTTTTTTTATTAATTGATTTTAGCAGTAATACACTTTTGCCAGTAAATACGATATGAAGATACGTAAAATGAGAGACAGTTTTTGGTTGTTTTTCAAGCAGAAGTCGAAGTCCCTGTATGATGGTGGCAACTAAAATCTAACTTTTGTTCAGGATTTCATTGAGGCAGATGGTTTATTTTTTTTTATTTTTTTATTTTTTTAAATATTAACTTTATTTATTCAAGACTATCCAAATTACACTACGTAAAATATGACGCAGTTGCTGAGAGTTAAATTTCTTACAACACATTACAACTAGGCCAAGTCCATGTTATACAGTTTTCAGAAAATGAGTATTATGCGTTTTAATTGCAAAGACGTTGTATAAATCTGAGTTGTTAAAAATGTAATCCCCATTCCCATTACAAATTCCCATTCCTTTTGAAAAAAAGTAATTGCCATTCCCGTTCCCATTACTGTAATGGGAATGGGAATTGCCATTACATTTTGCAATTACAAGTAATGGGTACTGTTTTTTTAGATTCCCTTTACTTTTAATGAAAAAAAGTAATTGCCATTCCCATTCCCATTACTGTAATGGGAATGGGACTTGCAATTACAAGTAATGGGTACTGTTTTTTTAGATTCCCTTTACTTGTAATGGAAAAAAGTAATTGCAATTTCCATTACAATTACAGGAATTGGAATGGCCATTAAATGTCTGTAATTGGATTACATTTCATTAGATAGTCCGGGTTAGAAAAATTGTATTTTTCAAGGGAAAGCGAGCTTTATGCAGTTTTAAATACTTTTTTTTTTTTTAAACCTGGTTTGTTACTTATACAAATTCACACCGTTTGACCGATTTTGACGAAACTTGGAACAGAGATTGGTCTTGACCCGGCGAGTCTCGTAGGCTAGGTCAAAAACATCTACCAGCTGTCTGTCTGTATGTTTGTTCCTTATACAAATTCACACCGTTTGACCGATTTTGACCAAACTTGGCACACAGGTAGGTCTTGACCCGGGGAGTTTCGTAGGCTAGATCAAAAACACCTACCAGCTGTCTGTCTGCATGTTTGTTCCTTATACAAATTGACACCGTTTGACCGATTTTGACCAAACTTGACACACAGATAGGTTTTGACATGGCGAGTCTCGTAGGCTAGATCAAAAACATCTACCAGCTGTCTTCCTATATGTTTGTTGCTTATACAAATTCACACCGTTTCACTGATTTTGACCAGACTTGGCACACAGTTACATCTTGATCCAGAGAGTGTCGTAGGCTTGATCAAAAACGTCTACTAGCTGTCTAGCTGTATGTTTATTCTTTATACAATTCCAAACCGTTAGACCAATTTTTAACAAATGTGGCAGATGGGTAGGTCTTGATCGGCGGAGTGCACGGGTTCGAAACTGTGAACCCGAACAGCTACAGATTTGCGTTATTAGATTTTTTGAACTTTTTTGCTCATAAAATTCCAGAACACATACCACGATTGAAATAAAATCTGTAACTTTCGAGCTTTATCGACCGTTCAAATCGGTTTATATTATTATTGGATAAATATTCTTTGAAATGTGGTGAATACGAGACGTTTCCCATGCAATGTAGTTTGACAATGCAAATAGCTCCTCATCATAAACAAGCAGTACTTCTTTCTTATTATTGTACCTCCATCCTAAAGGTGATATTGTAGAGTTGATATAGAGGGTAGTATTATGAAGGGTATTGTAGGTAATATTAGGAAAGATATTGAAGGTGGTATACCCTTCCTAATTCCACCTTATAAATCCTTTCAAATACCACCTTCAATATCCTTCCTAATAATAGCTTCTATTTTCTTCTTAATATCACCTTTTATAACCATCCTAATACCTCTTTTCATGCCCTTCCTATTACTAACGTTTATACCCTTCCTAATACTTCTATACCTTCCTAATAAAACCACTTTCTATATCCTTCTTAATATCATCTTATCGTTAATGAGCAAAAATTTATAATTTATGAATGTATTAATGAATACATTGGTATTCACAAGTTATAATGTAAAACATTTGTATGTCTATATTGTAATTATTTTTTTTTTTTTTTTAGTAATCACAGTTTTTGTGAACACTTACACTTTTCCTTGTCACTTTATTTGTATTTACAGAAAAATTTGTGAATGAAAATTCATTTGTATTTATATATTTAATATACTTATATAAATAAATTCTATTCACACCTATGTAATACGACTTTCTTTATATTCGTATTAAGAAATATGTAAATTTAGAATAACTTCGTATTTTTATTTCTAAATAAAATTGTGCTCATCAGTGGCGATAGAGCTATCTAAATTGAATAAATATAATCTCGAAAATTCCAGTTTGTTTAAAGTTTCAAATGATTTTCCGCAAGAAGAAATTGAATTGATTGGAATCTATGTTTTTATTTTTATTTTTTATTTTTTTACGGCGCATCTACATCTAGGTCATTAGTGCCTGGAATCTATGTTCTCGTTATTCTCTCACAAAAAGTGAGTCCCGTAAACTTAATTTATACTTAACTTAACCGTGAAAAGTCAGTATAATAGTAGTAAAACAATTTTTGATTTCAAAACTGATTTCAGATTTGTTTTTAGCACATTCAAAACTCCTGTATTCAAATATTGGGAGGATAACAATAATAAAAAAAAAGTGTATTCAAGTTTCACTAAAACTATAAGCTCCCTTTCCCTCAAGAACAGACAGGCCTGTGTGCCAAGTTTGGTCAAAATCGGTCAAACGGTGTGAATTTGTTTAAGGAACAACCATACAGACAGACAGCTGGTAGGCGTTTTTGACCTAGTCTACGAGACTCGCCGGGTCAAGACCTATGTGTGTTCCAAGTTTCGTAAAAATCAGTCAAACGGTGTGAATTTGTTTAAGGAACAAACATACAGACAGACAGCTGGTAGGTGTTTTTGACCTAGTCTACGAGACTCGACGGGTCAAGACCTATCTGTGTGCCAAGTTTGGTCAAAATCGGTCAAACGGTGTGAATTTGTTTAAGGAACAACCATACAGACAGAAAGCTTTTAGCTGTTTTTGACCTAGCCTACGAGACTCCCCGGGTCAAGACCAATCTCTGTTCCAAGTTTCGTCAAAATCGGTCAAACGGTGTGAATTTGTATAACGGACAAACATACAGACCGGTAGCTGGTAGATGTTTTTGACCTAGCCTACGAAACTCCCCAGGTCAAGACCTATCTGTGTGCCAAGTTTGGGCAAAATCGGTCAAACGGTGTGAAATTGTATAAGGAACAAACATACAGACCGACAGCTGGTAGATATTTTTGACCTAGCCTACGAAACTCCCCGGGTCAAGACCTATCTGTGTGCCAAGTTTGGGCAAAATCGGTCATACGGTGTGAAATTGTATAAGGAACAAACATACAGACCGGCAGCTGGTAGATCACTGCGAACACTGCATAAAAGCTCGCTTTCCCTTAAAAAATACAATTTTTCTAACCCGGACTATCTATTGAAATGTAATCAAATTACCGACATGTAATGACCATTCCCAATACTCCATTCCAATTCCTGTAATTGTAATGGAAATTGCAATTCCTTTTTTCCATTACAAGTAATGGGAATCTAAAAAAACAGTACCCATTACTTGTAATTGCAAAATGTAATTGCAAGTCATATTCCCATTACAGTAATGGGAATGGGAATAGCAATTACTTTTTTTTCCATTAAAAGTAATGGGAATCTAAAAAATCAGTACCCATTACTTTTAATTGGAATATGTAATTGCAATTCCCATTCCCATTACAGTAATGGGAATGGGAATGGCAAATACTTTTTATGTAATTTTTAGTAAAAACGCCTGGATTCCGATTTTTGACAATGTCTAGTGTGTGCCCAAGGCGAAGTCCTATTAAAACAGGAAAGTAATTTGAAAAGTAATCATTACTCAAAGTAATCATTACATTACAACTCTGGTATAAATCCTATTGACCAGTATAAGTCTTAAGAATATTTGAACTTAAACACTGACATTATTTATGTATAGCCTTGTTCATAAAATAGTTACAACTTGGACTTGGCTTAATTGTGTTTTGAAAAAAAAATAAGATTGACTTCCAGATGTGGTGCAAAAACTGCTACAAGTGGAAAAATAATGAAGTTAGGACTTAGTCTCCTGTAGCAGTGAAAAGAGCCATTTTAGTAATACTCATCAATGCCATTACAAGATAAAATACCAAATATGGACTCTCTACTAGTGCATTGAGCCCTCCATATGTTCGAATTATTTAGATTTAACATAAGCAAATGTGCCCCGATAAAATGGGATTGAGTGAACAAGGAGCTTTTCAATAACGAAATAATAGAGAAAAGTAATTTAATCTTCGATTGGGAACATTCTGGGTTACTGGTAAGTCGACTCACCTTTATCGTTAGGTGGTAGTTTTGGTCAAACAAACAATTTTAAGTCCATTCTGAATTATCAAAAGTTATCCGTTTTCAAAATATTTAATATTTTAGTCTCCTCCTGGTCTAGTGGCTAACGCATTAGTTTTCCATGCGGGAGATGGTCGGTTCGATTGCCACAGGCGGCAGGGATTTTCTCATCTCAAGGCTCGTTTAGAAAATCCTCGCTGCGCCAGGATGTGGGCGCTATTGGCCGAGATTTCGATGCGCCGTAATATATATATATATATATATATATATATATATATATATATATATATATATATATATATATATAATATTTTAGGTTTTTTAAAAAAAAATCACCGTGGCTTAGTTTTTTGTATTTTTTTAGTTTTGTGAAAAATCTTGGAAACGGGTAACTTTTGGATAAGGCAATAATGGATTAAAATCATTTATTTTGACCAAGACTATCACCTCGGAATGGATGTGGGTCGACTTACCCGTAATCTTGTATACGGGTAAGTCGACCCACATCCATATGTATGCCATAATGATCAATTGTTCATATAGGGACAATATATAGTTTATTTATATATTCTGTAAATGGCTGCCTGTTAGGTATGAGATAAGGGTTGATACGGCCCCCACCTATGCGGGACTGTTGGATCGTATATTTATGCATGTTCCGGAGTGAACACCTAGAATGTAACTACTTATTCAAATGCCCCCGCCTCTTGTTATGTAGTCGTTTGTCAGAGTCAACACTCTACATGGCCCCTATTTCCAGGATACAGTCTACAGTCTACAGGCGCCTTCATAGAAAATTGCAGTTATATCTCTCCTTACTCCTTACAGTTACTAGTCTGTATCCTCTTTAGGGATTAAGTACGTGCACATCTCTCTTGATTAAAACCTGAAATAACTTCAGAACACTCTTACTAAACGAGAACATAAGTATTTTCTAAAAGATTTGTAAACGACATTTATGTTAAGAATCGTTGGGTTTGGGCCCGTGTTGGGAAAAAATCATTCAGAATAAAGAATAATGAATAAAGCTGTTTTTTCATTCTGAATAATGAATAATATTTCATTCGTAATTGAGGTAAATCAATGACTATCGGAACTTTTTTTTATTCATTATTGAATAAAAACTATTTATTTGAATGAAAATTGAAATAGAAGAAAAACGGAGTCTGGAAGTGATTCAATTCGAACTGTGAATGGACCAGATATGGGTGTGGTGACCCAGAAGTAATTTTGATTGGCCGGAAGTAAGTAGCAACTGAACTGGAAGTACCCGAAAACGGCACACATCCACCCGGAAGTGACCCAAGGATGAGTATAGTGACCTAAAAGTAATTATGGGAGCGCTGAACCGTGTAATACTCGGGAATCACCTGAGTGAATTGGCAATATGCCAAAGTAGGGTATAAAGGGGTCTGAGGTGGACTAGAAATGGCCAGTTATGATCGGAAATGGTCGAAATGAAGGAGCACTAATAGTGGTTAAATTTCCATTCTATAAAAAAATATTGAATAATGAGCCAATCCTGTTATTCATAGAATAAAAACAATCAGTGTATAAATAACTTAATCAATGAATAAATCCTTATTTAATAAAAAATTATTTGAATGATTATTAAATAAGAAACTTATTGAAAATGTCTAACTCTGGTTTAGGCTAGGCAGGATGGATACCTGTCGATAGCCCGGCGCTAATGGCCTAAATGCCAAAGCACCTAAAAAAATAATTTAATCATTTTAATTAACATAATTTAATTTAAAAATGTATGAAAAACATAAAAAGAACGCAATGAAAATATAAGGTCACTTTGCATGATGCCAATCGCCCTGGTAGTCATTTAAATTATGGTTATTATATTGTTAAACTGTGAATCAAATGTTAATTATTAACGAATGTGGTATTATTCTGTATTCATTATGTTGTAGATACATAATCTCTATCCGAAACTTTTGTTTGTTTTAACGATACATTACACTAGCGTATATAGAAAATAATTTCCGGGGGGGGGGGGGCTGGGAGCATCCAGGCATTTGGGGTGCAGGGAAAATTTTTTAATATTTTATTGCAAAATGGTGATTTTTTTAGGTCCTCTGGACACCTAGTAGACCAGGCTAAATGTAGAAGATTTTTCGTTGTTATAGGCCTTTTTTACATGAAATCTTCTTACCAAAAAATATGGGGGGGGGGGGCTGCAGCCCTCATAGCCCCCACCTTATATACGCTCATGGTGCATTGTTGTCACTAGAAGGAGTCTGCCTACTGGTTTCTAACCAAACCTAACCAGCCTTAGTAAAGTAGGGGTAGGTTTATACCAACCTCATGAACTATGCCAACCTATTTCGGACCGAATTCAATCCAGTCTTCCTAAGGATCCCAGGTGACGTGAATAAACCATAAGCCTGACCTTACAGAGGTCAAGCTGTTTTTATTTATTTTCTACCTGGTTACATTCCTTTCTTTTTCTTAAATATTTAAGTGATTGAAGCATATTGAATTATTTATCTAGAAATATATAATATCAAGTCATCAAACAGGCAAGTTAGACTTGATATAGAAAAATATCTACCAAAGAAACAAAAAAAAAAAATCCTTTTGAGCTAGATGAACTATAAATAAACTGTAATAACGGTTATGATTTAAATGTTTAATGCTATATATTAGAGGCACATATCTGAGTTTTAACTTTTGAGTGGATTGTGTTGTAATAAATAAAGTTTTGATGGTGGAAGGTTATATTCATATGAGAATTAATAATAGATAGTGAGCCTTTGAAATTATGTTTTATGGTCACAATTTCGTCAAATTATGTGTTTAATTTCACAATGTTAAGTAATATTGGACGTTATAATTTAAATAAATAAGAAAGTAATATTACTTATAAATGCCCATAAAGTTTTTTATTCAATAATTTTATTAATATAATAATACTAATATTGATTTGATATTAATATTTTCTAATAATTTAATGCATTAAGTTGTGATACTTCATAACTGATATTACTCGAAATTGGTAAATTACATATTAAGCCTGAAGAAGGCCAATAAAGTAATTTTAAAGGTTCATCTTTAAATCTACTCATCTCATATTACTTTCATATTTCTAGTTGTTACTCAAGAAAGTCTCAACTTTTTCAATCAAATAGTCTGTCGCTACGAGAAAAAATATGTTATCTCAGTTAAACATTTCAGATCGAGATTAGAAACATAAGTAATAATTTGAACTAATATAGATAGGCTTCAAAATGGTTGCTCTAAGCAGTCCATTTTTATAGTATTAACTCGCCTAATGTTGCTATGGGATTCAAACCACAGCATTGCGATTTTGATTAAATACCCTAGCTATGTGAAGCCCTGTAAAGTAATTTGCAACGCATTCGAGCATAAAAGAGAAATATCTGACTTCAAACCCCAGCCTGGCAAATTAAAAAAAAAAAAAAAATTGACAAAACAGGTTGTGAGGTATATTATAAATGAAATAAAAATAATGTTCTCAAATAGATAAGTAAATAATTTTAAAACGGAAATATACTTCTGATTGGACTTAATCAAGAGCACAGAACACAAATGTTACCTGTTGTATGTTGCTGGAACAACTAGTAGGAAAGGTGAACTAAAGCCCACCCGCAAACAAAAGAACAAGAAGGGGCGTGGCCATAGGGGAGCTAGGCCTTCCCACACATGGACTGAATGCAACGCTTGCAAGCTACTTAGTTCTTTTGTTCGCGACAGTGCTGTGGGGAAATTAAGGTCAAGGACAGGGGATATTTAGGAAATGCCATATTTAATTCCAATACAAACAGGAAAAAGCTGCAGGATGGAGGAACAGCACGCTTATACTTCTCTTCCCGTAGAATGGGACCTGCAAAGGGCTGCTCGATCTTGGGCAGCCAAAGGGTCCTTACAAGAGAAACACTTTCATGGAACAGCAGATCTGTAGAGAGGGATTATTCAGGCTACTATATTTATGGGGGGGGGGGGATATTATTGGCTGATCAATATCCAATCAAATGGTTAAACGTAAATAAACGGGGAAAACACTGGACTCAATATCAATAAAAAAATGTTGAGATAAGAAATATAAACTTCTCAATTAAGATTGATAAACATCGGTGAAAACAACGAACAAAGTAAATACAAATATAGTATAAGCAAATAATAATAAATTGGTCGATGTTTCAGGTGCGATATTTACTCAGGACCAGAAGGAAAGCAGCACCGAACTGGCCTTCAAATATGCCGTCTATAAGATAAACAAAGACAGGAGCCTTCTTCCCAACACCAGTCTCATGTACGACATACAGTATGTGCCCAGGGATGACAGCTTCAGAACTACTAAAAAAGGTATGAAAAGAAACATTTTAGATATTCCACAAAATTATATTTTATTGATTTAATGTTTTAGAAGCCGCTTCATGCGAGTTTCTCTATTACACCTTTTGAGCACAAGTTAAATTTCATAAGTTATTGTTAAAAAACAACAATTAAAAAAAAACAGACTACGAGGCCCCTGAGGGACAGATACTATAGAGGTATCTGATTCATGACCATACGGCACACTAAGGAGATAGTGTGGTCAGTACTATGCTCCGACCGCCTCATTGTCCCGTTGCTGCTTTTAATGCTAAGGTGATCAGCACCAACGTACCCATTAATAAATTACTTAAAGGATGGGAATCCAATTCATGAATGAAAACACTAGAAGATAAAAATGTTTAGTGCTTGCTCGGGAATAAAGTCATGTCCTCCAGCGTATTAGTCCAGTGCTCTACCATTGAGCTAACCTCGCCTTCTAATACAGCAATTATTTTATTTATATTTATATCTGTTTCCTGTGTACTCCAAATTTTCAGGAATCAGTGTTGCATCTAATCAAGAATTCATATGTTCAATCGCTTATATTTTTTTTATTTTATTTTACCACACATGCAGGGTTTTAATGACTTCTGAGAAGGTAGAATGAAGACTACTAAAATATAGGGCAATTATAAAATAAGGTAGTCCAAAAACAAAACGTACCTACTTTTTTTTTAAGACCAATACCACATATACCCAAGAAAAATGAATATATTTAAACTGTTAAAAATTTTAGTCAGTTAGTTATGTTCTTGTCCTAAGTATATGTTACCGGCAAAGTATATAATCCAGGCATTCTATAGATTCCTGAGTGGTTTAGGCAAAGTGTAGAATGAACATCGTGTTACACGCATTGCCTAGGCATTCTATATAATGCCTAGGCATTCTATAGATTCCTGAGTGGTTTAGGCAAAGTGTAGAATGAACATCGTGTTACACGCATTGCCTAGGCATTCTATATAATGCCTAGGCATTCTATAGATTCCTGAGTGGTTTAGGCAAAGTGTAGAATGAACATCGTGTTACACGCATTGCCTAGGCATTCTATATAATGCCTAGGCATTCTATAGATTCCTGAGTGGTTTAGGCAAAGTGTAGAATGAACATCGTGTTACACGCATTGCCTAGGCATTCTATATAATGCCTAGGCATTCTATAGATTCCTGAGTGGTTTAGGCAAAGTGTAGAATGAACATCGTGTTACACGCATTGCCTAGGCATTCTATATAATGCCTAGGCATTCTATTTAATGCCTAGGCATTATATAGAATGCCTATGCATTATATAGAATGCCTAGGCATTATATAGAATGCCTGTTGCTTATTGGGCAATGATAAAATTAAAAAAGGTTTTGAATACACCATATAAACTTAACTTAGATACTTGAAAGAAATGACAGGTGTTTTTGAGTGTTCAGAATCAATGCAAATCAATAAAATAAAGCGCCCTCAGCACTAAACACGAATCCGTTTAAAAAAAAAATGCTCTCAACTAGGAAAGAAGTTATTAAGTACTAAAGTTCACTGGTATGGAGGCTATAAAAGATGGCGTAAACAGCGTATCCTTAATGAAGAAGTATAATTAAAATTTAGACTAATCTGTTGTAGCTGACCTGTCGTAAGCTGTCGCTTTTGGGCACACGTGCTATGCGTTTCCGCTCGCTACGCTCACTCAAGAAGATATCAAAACCCTAGTCAATCCAACTCGAAGAATTTAATAGAATTATTTTAATTTCTGCGAGTTGGATTAACTAGGGTTTTGATATCTTCTTGAGCGAGCGTAGCGAGCGGAAACGCATAGCACGTATACCCAAAAGTCGTCCTAGGCATTCTACTAATTCTCCTAGACATCATCAGACGTGATGTTCATGGATATAAATCCGCAATCGCACCGCCTGTAGTTACTCCTACAAGCTACAAATCCTTTATTTCATACTTTGCCTAAAGCACAGTAGACATTCTATAAAATGCCTAGGCAAAGTATGAAATAAGCTTGATTTCATACATTGCCGGCTGGATTTAGGCATTCTATACAATGCCTGATTATATACTTTGCCGGTAACATATATACATATCTGTCTCTCTGTATTGTTGATTATCTTTCGTTAAATACTGCTTTAGATTTCTTTAAACTCCAAACTCTCTTCCCTAGCACCCTTTAACCTTAACTTCTACCTTTCAGGTTATTCTGTTAGCGCCATAGGACAGCCTACTTAGATTATTTTCCTGTGGAAGCAGGAACAGCTAACATCGCCTTTTTACAGCTAACATCGCGATACTCTCCTGGCAATGTATGCAGACGTTACAGCCATCATTTCACGATACATAAATCCAGAAATAGCTTCCCAAAAGCTACAAATCCAACTAAATGAATTCGAACAGTGGTGCAAAAAGTGGCTCAAGAAAAAAATGAAACATGCTAACAAATAACATTCCCTTATTGATGATGGGAGGCATTTCCTTTGAAAACAATCCGTTGCCCATAACGAAGACTATCCGGTACCATGGGATTTTCGCACGATTTACTAAACCGATTGCCTCACTTAAGAATACATAACTAATTGACATTGTGCAATTTACTAATAAAATATATGTGGGCTTATGGAATAGAATTCATGGGGAGTGTAAAGCATTCCAACATTCACTGACTCTAAACATTTCAATACCAAGTTCTAAGTACCGTGTTCACACTGCTTCGTATTATGCAATGAATCGCACAACCCATAATGACCTAACCTACTTTCGTAATCCCTTCATTGACACATGTATACCGTTAGCTTCATACTTAAGCAGGCTACAAACGATTCAGGCAGGCCTATCAGTTAGACCTGAACAGTCTGCCTGAAAGCCGGTTGCCTGAAAGTGTATATATTTCGGTAGGTCTGTCGGTTAAGTTTTATTTTACAGATGTGTTGTAGAATTGTAACAATGCGTACATTCACAAAATAGTTGAGGCTTGTAATTAGGAATAGTTAAATAGTCTCGTGTTTTTCATTCGGTTAGTAAGATGTTAATTGTAAATTCAACTTATAAAGGCTGGATAATTTCCATTACGTGAATCTTAAGCAAAAGCAATCTAAAGCATTCATAAAATACAAAGGAGCCATATTAATGAAATTTATGTCATTCATAAGGAACGAAGAAAATCTTCCAATCAAAGGGGCGTTCATGCATAAACATTCATGTAATTCGGAGCGCTAGCCAAGTCCTTCTGCCCAAACTTCGCCTTAACACCGTCCATTCCAACTGTTAGCCTTTAATGAACTAATCCAAGGGCTTTGAATAAACCAGTAGAGGCGATGAAGAGAAATATAGGTTTAAATGTAAATGAGTAAATCTCTGGAGAGCACACAATCGGCCCCTGATTGAGCAGAACGGTGCAATATAATTGTGACTGTGGTATAATTTAATCGTTGGTAATCAGTTGTGTGCTATCAGTGCCTGGTATCGGGGAACCGCATGCAAATCCAGCGGCTCTGGTCATTACGACCCTTGCTTGCTCTGTCTTATTAATGGCCTTGCTTTCCTGACCAACGGCAGGCCACATCCTTTCACAGATACTCTCTCTTAATATGGATAACTATTATAATTTCCTTAATTAGCCACAATGTTTAAGGAAACACCCAACAAGGATTCTGGCTCTTTTTACTTCACTTCATTAATATAAAAAACAAATTAAATTTTCCCTGAGAACAGCATAGACACTAAACTCCACTTTTTTTTAATCATGTTAGCCTCCTGAAGATCAATGATATTTACAAATATTTTATTTATTTATTTACGTACTTTGTTTTTAGGGCATTGACCCATACAAAGGGGTGTGCTTACTATTTAACAGATTACAAATTAACATCTAACAGAAATAAAAAGTAAATAAACAATAAGAAAGGGCATACTTTGTGCCTAATATATCTTACATTTTCAAGATTCCAGATCAAACTTTCGGAGGTTTAGGGACGATATCGTTATATAGTATAGTTTTCCAGGTTGATATTCATTCACATCTTTGAAAAAATAAATAGGTTTTCGGGGGAGATGTTTATAATGTCTGTAAGGTAGGAAGTTCTGTATGGATTATAGATTGGGCATGCTACTAGTAAATGATAAATATCCTCTAACTGATTACTATTGCAGATGTGATAGATTTCATTGGGGTTTATGGCTATTGTAGTATTTTTTAAGTTTATTTTTATCAAATATGTATTAATTGTTCGAATTTGGGCTATTACTCTATAAAATGGAAATGGGAGGTTCATATTTCAGTAAGCAGGTGTTTCCCGGTTTGGATTAAG
This sequence comes from Gonocerus acuteangulatus, assembly GCA_946811695.1. Classification (NCBI taxonomy): domain Eukaryota; kingdom Metazoa; phylum Arthropoda; class Insecta; order Hemiptera; family Coreidae; genus Gonocerus; species Gonocerus acuteangulatus. The sequence continues at coordinate 44,323,925 of OX328124.1, read as the reverse complement.
AATAAGTCTATACATGGGACAAAAGGAAGACAAAGTGACTCTTTTTTTATCTTGGTCCAATAAAAGAGTTTTACATTTCTCCATTAATTTTTTCATTTCTTTTGTTGTTGCTAGTTAATTTGAGATGTCAGTCATATTTACAAAAATTAGATAAACCCACTGATGATGAATTCATTTATAACTTTCAATATAATTGATAGATTATTCTATTTGTATATATTTTCTTCCTTAGATATAATTGTTATGAAATTACTTTATATGTGTTGACTGAGTATCTATTTCATTTATAGTAAATACCTATATGAGTTTATCTTACTATAAAAAGAGAACGAAAAAAAATCCTTCTGTAAATACTTTGGACTCCATGAAAGAAACTCAAGCTTACTCAAGCTTTCTCTCTCTTTGTGTTTCTAAATCTCTTTTTCTCTCCCTCTCTCCAGGACTGTATATTGTTCCTTAACATCAAATGCGACGTTAGGTATCAGGAGGGAACCTTTGTGTAGACCAAAAAAACTTTCATCTTTTTAATTTTCTAATCCACGTTTTTCTGACCAATTAAATAAATTTACTTTGTTGGATGTACATGCTATGGTTATAAAGAATTTTTTTTTTTTGTACTGCTTTTATTTTATAATTGCCCTTAAGGGCAAACTTAAAGTAAAGCCACATATCGCACTAGTATTTCTAAAGTGACACAACAAAAAATAAAACTCAATTGAAAATGTGTCTCTCTTGCCTATGAAGGTAGAATTAGACATGCGCGCCGAGGCTGAATTTTCAGGCGGCGGCGCGCCGGAAAAAATGGCCGGCGGCGGCGGCGCGCTCGGCGTGGGGTATTTTTTCAACCCCCAAGTGATATGTTAAAATTCTTATAATAGTATATGTATATATATATATATATATATATATATATATATATATATATATATATATATATATATATATATAGCCTATTTCACAGGCTCAAAAATGGTCCGATTTTGATGAACTTTGGTACGAAAATCTAATTTGAAACGTCAAGTTCGTTAGCCAGCAGAATCCGCCCTGCGGAACAAGGGTTTTGGCACGAAATTTACGCGAAAAAAACCGCAACGGTTACGTTTTCGGGTTTATATGCTTGCAGATACTTACGTAATATGTTCCTTAACATACGATAACAAATAAAACCATTACTAAGATATCTGAAACAGTTATTGATATAAGTGGAACAAACTCATTTTGCGGTTTGTGTACATGAAATCGTGGGATTCCATTTAAATGTGTTCTATGTGTTTGAAACTCATCTAAACTAAGATGTTGATTACATTTGGAGTGAAGAAAGTATTCGAAAAAAATATTTTATGAGTAGACATGAAAAATTTTGGGATCTTCGTATTTTTTAGTAAATATCTTTAAAACGGTTGGAAACTCGTGGGAAGGGGAAGGTTCCTATTCGAAAGCTTACTAATGTCTCTACATAAATGATAATAAAATAATTTTCCATGGGGCGATGTTAATCGGAGAAATGAGGGGTTGAAACTTCGAAAGCGTTTGCTTTGTTCTTTTGAACGGGGTTTTGTGTTTGTTTAACTCACTTGTTTGATAAATTGTAATTATCAGAAAAAATAGTCTATTAGTAAAAGAAGGCAAGAAAATGAGAAACTTAATGATATACTCGTAATGTTTTCGCAGGGGAACGTTGTGTTGGTGTGGGAGTCTGTCAGTTTCCTGTTGTGTCACATTAAACTTTCTTCTGTTTGAGATTTTATTTTATTTTTTTAACGTATGATCAAACCCTACCAATAACTGTATTTATTCCTTTACTATTAGCACTAGAGATATGAACGGAACCGCGCTAAGATGACCCAGTTCCTGCGAGTCGGAAGTTTTTTTTTAGTTTTTCTCTTCAATTACGAGGCTTCCAAAGCATTTTCCACAAAAGATGGATTTATTCGTTGAGTTAAAGACAGGGCCGCCACATTGGGAGGGGGGGACTGTTATCCCCTGGCACCGCAGGAGCTTCGCTAATTGGAAAACATTTTATAGGTGTCAAATTGATTTCAAAAATATAGGCGGGTTCAGCCTATATTTGTTGGAATGGGATCTATATTTTTTTAATGTTCTTAAACATTTTGTTTTTTTTTTTGGTGTTTTTAACGGCGTATCAACATTAGGGCTATTAACGCCGCGTAAACATTGTTATTCCAAATTATATTGCGAGTAAAAAAATCACGCCCCCCCCCCGTTTATTCTCATTTCGAACAAAACTTTTCAAAGATGAAAATAATTTTCCAATGCCCCCAATGAGAAAGTACTTGAATTTTCAGTTTTGTGGATTTGAAATCCCAATATGTACACGCTTCTTGTATTAAGATTTTTTTAAAAATGATTTTAAGTACATATTACACCTTTTGTAAATCAATACATTGTAGATAAGTATACATTTCAACCACGATCAATCAATATTGGGGTCCCGTGATCAAAATCTGGTTCCTGGCCCGGCTCTGAGATGTGACGGCCCTGGTTAAAGAGTATGTTTACATAAAATTCTTTTATTTTATGCTTTTCCGATACAAACTTTGTCATTTTCTAATCAACGATCACAACACAGAAGCGTTTTTCGAAGAGAAGGTAAGCTCAAAATGGCGCCGGCCGATCACCATGCAGCACAATCGCCGATTTCCTCCCCTCAATCGGCGCGCCGACTGAATAGGCTCGGCGGCGGCGGCGCCGCTAAAACCCGGCGTGGCGTAGCGGCGCGAATGTCTAGGTAGAATATCACGAGACATGAAGAGTGACACAAGTGCTCTCTGGTGTACAAGCTCTGACGCTACTACGTACAAACAGTTTTGATGGTTGATAAAGAGATTTTTACTATATCTTTCATAGTCAAAACTATAAAACACTTATTTTTGAGTTGTGTCACTTATACAAACACTAGTGCGATTTATCCATAATTTTAATGCTTATAGGACTCACAATCTTAGGTACGGAGTGCACACACATTAACACTCACATCCACCGGACCTCTAAAAGTGTATTAAAAGAAATAGAAAAAAAGAAAAGAATATTCAAACAAAGATCAGAGAAGCACAAAGATATGACAGCTGGTATACATTTGTTTAATATAGAGTTTGAAATGTTTCTTCATCACGCAATGAACCCTCACGCAAGAAGATCGTTAAGACTTCTCTGGAACAAGGAGGTCCTCAAAGATGTTCATATCTGAACCCAACGATAAGGTCATTGCAAGCATAAGAAAGGTAACCAAGAATGTCATTGTTCACACTGAGTAAAATTATTACATTTCCGAAGCATTTACTCTGCGTCGGAATAGTAGACATACGTTGGTGTCGATCATGTGAGATGACAGATGAAACCCCTAAGTTCGATGTTTACCAGGGACTTCGCTTTGGCATACTGAAATTTCAATGCAGAGATTACACAAGCATCTATACAGGAATGAATTTTACATACATGTAGGAATTTTTTGTTTCCAAAGAAATCCAGTGTGCAAATGCCAATAATAATGAGGACTTGCCTACGGTAGAGCACTCGATCCATAGCTAAGGATATGCGGATTTGAGTCCCACTTAGAGCTGGATGAGTTTTTTCATCTATTGTTTCGTTGGAATAATTCCCTGTTAAACAAGGGATTTTTAGAAGAGTGTCGACATATAAATAGCTCGGCGTTAATAGGCTGGATTTTTATTTGCCCTAAACAAATGTTAAAATATATAGGAAGGTGCAGATAGTAAGGGTTCGGTCTTTTGTCAAATAAAACTACTACATTATTTATCAAAAATGAGATATATTTTTGCCGACGTTTCAGCTTGACATTTTGCCTTTCTAAGAGATATAGTGGGGAGGAAAACAGTTCCGTGTTCGATGCTACATCAGTTTTATTCAACGTGCGACCTAACGGGAATTATTTAAACCATCTCAAAATCAAAGGCTAAAGATCTATTTTCAATAAACTACAAGATTATAATATAATCCTAGTTATGACCAAGCCGGTAATAATGGAAATTTTCAGGGATGCAAAAACTTACCTTATTCCAGAATAAAGCGACCCCAAGGATAATCTAAAGTTAAAATCACCAGGTGTCTACAGTATCCCATGCTCCTGCGGAAAAGAATATATTGGGCAAACAGCAAGATTGGTATGCGCAAGAATTTCAGAACATATGAAGACGGTTAAGAATGGCAATATTGAAAAATCGGCGGTAGCAGAACATTTTCACAATACTAATCATGCTATCCAATTCGACAAAGTAAGCATTCTGGCGAAAATAGAAAACTACCAAGAACGGATCATTAGAGAAGCCATAGAAATAGTAAGATGCCCAGAAACTTTCAACAAAGAAGATGTATATAAACTCAGCAAATTATTTCATCCAGTGATTAAACTGAGGGAGAAAATAAGAAACGAAATTCAGCCTATCAACGGTCCAGATGGAACCCACCAACCAGAATCAAGGAAGACTGGGACCAACCAATCAGGGACATGGAAGAGCAGACTACTCCCGCGGAAGAATACAAAGACAGGTATTTATACAGGAGAACTAGAAGAACATCCTCAGTCTCAGACTAAGCACTGAGGAAGCTCATGAGGAAGACAATAATATTTGTAATGACTTGGACCGTGGAAGCCTACGAGGTAATTTAACGGCTATAATAGTTGTACAAATATAACAATACCTTTCTGTATCAATCAAGTAAGAAAAAAAAAGCTTTGAAAAGAAACTTTCAGACAAATATCTATTTTCAATCGTCCCAGTTAGCTGGGTTTTATCACACAAGTGTCTAATAATTTCGAATTTTGTTTTACACACTCACTAAAGTTGTGTATAATGTGAAACCCGAAACGCTCTTATTGCACTGTTGATTCAGTACAGTCATTTGAGAAGCAATTTCCAACAAAGGTTTCCAGTGACTAAAATTTAACTGTAATTAATGCGGCGAACTGGTTCTACAAAGCTTGAAATAATATCTACAGCAAGTAAACACATTTCACTTGAAAGCCGCAATTGTCAGCTTTAAATATACATTCTGTTTAATTTCAATAAACATACATACCTACATTAAACAATTCACTCTAGTAGAAATACCTTAATTTCACATAATAGCAACTCAAACAACATTATCTATGATTTAGTTATCAGTTAGTTGATTAAATAGTTATAACTATGAACAAACTCTGTTCTCTTAACCTACTCAATACTTTTTTTTTATTTAGTTCTTATAACTACTAGCGTATAATTAATTCAGTGCACCTCCATCAATAATATAACCTCTTAATAAAGTTCATTCAAATTTACACGAATTAATTGTGCAGTTTGTGGAGGTAGAGAATTAATCAGACCAGAAGAATTTTTTACACAAACAACACCACCCATTACTTATCTATAATGTGTAGAAAAACTAACAAATTTAACTCAGTCAATTTTTCAAGTACGATATTTATTATTCCGTGCAAACTAGTCTTTTACGACGGGTCCGATAAAATAATAATTAAAATAACATTTTTAATTAATTAAAGCAAACCCCCCCCCCAAAAAAAAAAGATGATTTATTTTTTTCGGGTAACCCTTGACAGACCTCCTATCTTCTCATTCATCTAAACAAAAAATTGAGGTTCCGTTTGATGAAATGGTAGTACTAAAAGAATTATTACCAAAGTGAGAAGCTATTGGTTGTTCATATATTCTGTTAGGTATGTTATAAAGAATAAAAATTTTCTATGAATAAAGAATAGGTTATCAAGGGATTTTTCAAAGAGCATGCTCAGCAAGAGAATATTGCTCACGACGTTTCAAAAGAGTTATTTTTATTCTATTGAGTGTTCTTTCCTTATTTTATTATTTAAAAAAAAATACCTTTAGGAGTCAAATAACTTTTTTGTAATACTCTGAAAAAAAATAATAATTTGTTTTCTTGTTTGTTAGAATGCATAGTGGTTTTACTTTTGTGACTCATTCCATAAGAACTAGGTCAGACGAGTAAGAGTGGAATTTGTTAGTTTCGGCATAAAATCGGATATTATAATCAGGAGCACATTGGAATCCTTTTAAAACCAAGAATTTCAAATTTTATGGAGCTTTTATTCTTACATAAAAGTGTGTGTTTTTTTTTTTACGAAAATAATTAATGCAATAGAATTTTCAAAAGAAATCACTTTTTTCAGGCTGTTATTATATATATATATATTCAATTATATTATTTATTTATATATATATATATATATATATATATATATATATATATCCGTTTTCATAAATGGTATAAGGAGGGTTGATTATGGTCTATCTTGAATCTTATAGTCGGATTTAAGATAATTCCGGTGGATATCTGACGATTTATGACCATACTCATTTATGGCTAAGCAGCTTCATGAAGCTCAAATCCAATTTCTTCCGGAAAAAATCAGCAAAATAGGGCATTGAGTTTAAATGTGATTATCTACAAAAATATATAATATGGCATAAAAATACATCTGGGATACAATTAATGATCGAAAAAATTAACAATTTTGGAAAGAATGGAAAGAAATTAACGGAATTCTTAGCAATTGCGCGTAAATGTGCTTGCAATAACGATTTTTTTTTTATATATATAAGAATCTATTTTCAAAGTAATTTCTGTAACCTTTTATGTGAAAACGTGTTACAACTAATTTTCCTAAAAAATATTCAGTTAGGTTTCCCTGTTTTCCACGTTGGAGTAACCCTCCATCGTGGGAGTTTATTTAAAGTACGAGTGCCATCCTTTTGGATACTGCACGTATTTTGATTACGTACATAGATGTATAAGACATTTTAATTTAATATTTAACACAATATTGAAAATATTAAAAAAGAAAAACTAACAAAAAAAAAACAAAGAAAAAAAAAACAAGTAACGAAAACAAATAAAGAATTATATACATATGTAATAAGTTACATATGTGTACAATCAGATGATTTCATTGAATGTTGCAAGGTCCAAATTCTTAATAAATGCATCAAATTCCTTGAAATATGTAAGTAGTAAGTCAGGTTTGCCAATGGGCCAAGTTCCGTCCTGTAAGGTAATGTCCTTAATGAGTTTTGTCCTGGGTCCGTCCAGTAATGTACAGTCATACAGGAGGTGGTCGTAAGTATGTTGAGTTGTATTGTCGCATTTACATGTGTTATTTCTGATTAGTTTAAATCTGTATAAATAACTTTTCGTCGGTCCATGTCCTGATATAAATTGTGTTACTTTAAAGTTGTTTAGTGTTAATTTTTGTCTCTTGAGTATTGTAGGTATGAATTTGTGTAAATGTCTTCCTTTAGTTGTGTTCGCCCATCTTTCGTCCCATTTTCGCATTGATTCGTCTCTTAGTCGTGATTTTATAGCCTGTGATGTAAGTTTAGAGTAAGATATAGGTAATGTCGTGTCCTTTAAAGCTGATTTTGCGAGTAGGTCAACTGTCTCGTTCCCTAATTGTCCAGAATGTCCTTTAATCCAGGTTATTGTAACTGTCACATTTTTGGGTCTTTTGTATAATAAGCATACACTTTGGTATATCCCAAAGGTAAGGTTGTGGTATATCCCATTGACCATGAGTATATGAACAGCAATGCTGTTTTGAGTGGTATTTTGCTGTTTTCAAACCACGTACCTTTATAAATGCTAATTCCCTTCTTACATCCTGTCCGATTACACTTCCGAATTGGTCCTCTGTTCCTTCTATAATAAATTTTCATTTTATGAAGTCTGGAGCACTTTTTCTCAGAATGGATTAATCCCTTCTTCCGAAGAAACTGGACTGAAACTTTCACATTAGATATTAACTGGCTTAACTTAAGCAAATTTGAAAGAAATCGGTTATGAGTACACTTAACTGCAGTTTTACCTAACTTTAAGTATGCGAACTTTTTTTTTAAGGGATTCGTATTCAGTGCATCAAAATACGTTATTGTACAAAATTTGAAAGAAATCGGTTATGAGGACACTTAACTGCAGTTTTACCTAACTTTAAGTATGCGAACTTTTTTTTTAAGGGATTCGTATTCAGTGCATCAAAATACGTTATTGTACAAAATTTGAAAGAAATCGGTTATGAGTACACTTAACTGCAGTTGTACCTAAAGTTATACGCGGTGCAAGCCCCGGGGACATGCACCGCAATTAACGTTTTAATTTCCGGATATACGTAAAAAAAAGGTAAAAAATAGCACTAAAATCTGCACACAGTAAGTGCCGGAAGCGAGCCCTTAGAGACCCGGAAGTGAACACTGGTGGATCTGAACTGACTGGAAGTGGGCCTGGGTAACCCAGTTGTGAGAAAATTTTAACTAGAGTAAAACGTAAGTGGACAAGGAGTGGACAGGAATGCCATTGGATGTTGCCCAGAGCCGACCGGAAGTGGACCAGAGTAGATCATACGTAGTTTGGGATGTACTGGAAATGGCCAGAGTTGACCGGAAGTAGCCGAGGTCGACTAAAATAGGACCGGAGGAGGATCAATTGTGGGCCGGAAGAGAACTTTGGAGTGGTATTTTTGTTGAATTTCCGCGGTAATTTTTATCAAAATGCTGTTTTACAAAAAATCAAAATGAATTTAATTGCAATTAAATCAATCGCGATTAAATCAATTGCACATTTGCAATTAAATCAATTGCAATTAAAATGTTTAATCGCGATGAAATTAATCGCAAATGGCAATTAAAGGAATTAATCGCGATTAAATTAATTGTATTTGGCGATTAAAAAATAAATCGCGATTAAATTATTCGCAATTGATTTAATCGCGATTGATTCAATCACGATTAAAAAGTTAATTGTTTGGTCATACGATTGAAAAATTAATTGATTGATGCCCAACTCTGTTGTGTAGTGATTCGAATATCGATGGCCACCAAGCATGGTCAAATGCTCCTTTGATGTCCAACGAAATTACCACAATATGTTTCTTTTCTTGCAACTGCAATCTTAATAAATTCACAATTTTACGAAGAGCATCTACAGTACTTGTTTGAGGCGTGAACCCATATTGATTAGGGTGCAATGGTGCATGCTTAATAAGGTGAAAAGAAAGTCTGGAGTTGATAATTTTTTCTAGAACTTTGCCTCCGTCTGGAATGATACTTATAGAACTGTAGTTCTGTCCATTATGTTTAGGTACTGGGATTACTTTAGATATTTTCCATAAATCAGGGAAGATTCCACTATTGAAACATTTTTTATACAATGCTATTATAAAATTTGGAAAAATATTGAATACTTGTTGAAATATTTCAACTGTAATTAAATCAAATCCAGCTGCTTTGCGTGGATTTAGGTTTTCAATTAAGTTTTTTATTTCTATATCTGATAAAGTACTGTCGTCCTGAGTATTCGGTAGTAGATTACTGTTTCGTCTCATGGTGATGTGTATGTCAGTGTCGTTAGTAGGGTCGTCACTTATGAAGAAGTTGTTCATTAAATGTTGTAGTGTTTCCTCAGTGTCTGTCGTGAAAGTTCCGTCACTTTTCTGTATTGTACGTAGTTGTAAATCAGTCTTTAATTTTCCAGTTGAGTGTTTATATATCCATGTCCAAGGATTAGTTTTGTCTATGTTATTGCAGTACGTTTTCCATGAATTTAATTTTTCCCTCTTTATTGTTTTTGTGTAAGTAGATTTTATTTGTAAGTAAGCATTTTTCCAAGTTTGTCTTAAATCTGGATTGTTTTTTGTACGTTGGAATTGTCGTCTTAATGTGTTAGTTTTGTGTCTTAGTTCAGTCAGTTCTTGAGTCCACCAAGGAGCCGATTTCATAGTCCTATGCTTTTTGTGTCTTAAAAATAGACTGTTGCATGTCTTAATTAGGCACTTATGAAATAAGCTTATGGTTATATTAATTCCTCTTAAATCCAGAGAGTCAATTAAGTATGTTTCTAGATTTGGTAATGCATTAGTGGTAGGTACAAATTTTATTTTAATATAATCTTCCAATTTTTCCTGGAAAATATCCGAGTTGGCATGTTTGGTAATATATGCTTTTTCATTTGTAAGGAATTGTCTATTAGCTGTTGATAATTGTAGTGAGTACGTCAATATGGAATGGTCTGAAAAATTCTCTTCATCGTGATTTGTCCAGTCATGTATATATTTGGTCATAGTTCCATTTGTTATTGTCAAGTCTATGTTGCTGTTACCATTAGTGGATGAGAAAGTAGGTTTTAAGTCATTGTCGTTTATTATAAATAGATTTTTAGATACAATAAAGTTTTCTAATATACGACCTCTTTCATTCCTTATTCTATCAAACCAGAGAGGCGATCTACAGTTCGTATCCGCTGCAATTAGAATACCATAGTTAGGATATCTATTCATTACCTTTTCAATTTTTATTAAATCCTCCTCAACATTTTTAGTAATATCAAAATATGTATTTATTAAAATGAAATTTGTATTTATGATATTAAATTTAATTACGCACATATCGTCGTCTGATACATCTGTTAAAAATAGAATATTAATATTTTTATTAATTAGTACAGTACTAGCTCGTGTTTTGTTTTTTTCCAAATTCAAATACTCTATATCTATTTGAATAACCATATGTTTTATTATGTTTTACATAAGGTTCTTGTAACAATAGAATATCTAGCTTATATGAATCAATCACATGTTTTATATAGTTCATAGCCTTCCAAGAATGTCTACTATTAAATTGTGCAATGTTTACATTAACATATGTTTTATTAACCATTAATAAATAACCAGTTATGAAGTAACTGTTTGTTATCAAATAAAAGGAAGGTTATAGTGTATTTCCAGTAGTAAATTATTGAAATTATTTTAAAAATTAATAAGGACTGAATAAAGATAATAAAAACAAGCTGCAAAAATGTGCCTAAAAATAAAATTGAATTTAATTTAGTATGACTATACCAATATTTGCATCTAATCATAATTGGTATTTTGTATTAATCTTGAAATTGCAGCTTTGTATGAAGGGCATTCTTTTGAGATAGCAGAATGATTCACATCAACTCTAAGGTGTGGCTTACATCTGTTATTGAAATTTGAACAATTGATGCATTTATTAAAGTTGGACTTACATGCTTTGAGATCGTGTTGTCCCCCGCAGATCGGACAGGCTAGTTGGTTCTTGCACTCCTGACTGGTGTTCCCATGTCCAAGTCTTGAACAGTTTGAACATCTCCTCACGGCCAGGTAGTCCTCTACAGCACAGATGGAGTAGAACAGCTTCACTCTCTTCTCCAGAAGGCTTCTTCTAACTCCAGGGCTGACTTCCACCACTGCCCATCTCCGCTTGCTTCCTCTGTGTTCTCTGATGAATTTCAGAGAAAATTCTTCCTCAGCACAGAGTATTTCATTTTGTGTTTGAATAGCTTTTATGAGGTTAGCTTCATTAGCTTCCTCTGGTATATTTTATATAATTACCGAGGGTTAAATTTTTTAACCTCTTCTAATAAAAGTTTTGAAGAATCGGAATTGATTTTGGTCTTTATTTTTTCAAGGTCATCTTTTGTATCGACTCGAATAAACAAATGTCCTGCTTTGGTGGAAACCATTCTCTGAAATCCAATTTTCATCTTTATTGGATTAATTTCTTGTTTAAATATAGTTTTTGTTTCATCAGCAGAAGATTGTTTGTTTCTATTTTTGATTATTGCATTGTTATTTGAAGAAATAGTAGCTTTACTCACATTTTTTACCATTTCAGAGTATGTTGGCACGTTTCTCTTAACTGTTGAGGTTAATTTCTTCTCTTCAACGGTTTTCTTTAGTTCTTCATTTTTCTCAATCAATTTTTCAATACACTCGCGTGCTTTAAGTAAAATATCAGTGGTTTTAATCTTAATTTCGGCTTTTGAACATTTAGAATCTTTTATAAATGAAATAAAAGGAATGAGTTCTTCTAGGAATTCCTCACCTGTCGCCATCTTGCCAGAGAATTCAGTTAGGTTGTTAAGAAACGATTAATTGAGTTGAATTTTTATTCATATTGGACGACATGAAGCCTTAGGAAAAAAAAAATTAACGTAACAGCATATAGGTAGTATGTTGTATTTTATTACTGGCATCCAGTGGTGCAAATGTGAATTTTAATTTACTTGCGTTAAGTAAACCATCAATATGACAGTAATTACACGTATGTACAATTTATGTTACTGATCTCCATGCTGTTCATACATGAAAAACTTTTATGGTGCGCTAACCTTACCTGCTACTAATAAATATGTGTTTGAAGGAGGTTACTTTTAGATTCTGTGATTCATTCTAATATTTGTTTACTTATAATATGTAGTGTGTTTAAAGTGCAATACAACATGGATATACCAGAAGATGTTTTAGAAGAAGCCCAAGAAGCTTTAAACGTACTACTTCCAGCTAAATCCCGTGCTTTATATGAAAACGACAGATTTCGTTACTGGTTAGAAAGAAGAAATGTTCGGGTTGTGTGTGATGAAGAACAGATGTTTTTTTTTTTTTTCAAATAAAAAAAAGGTGTCAATTTAATTTCTTTTACTGTATCTTTAAGTTATTAATGAAATATAAAAGGGTTTTAATGTACTCAAGTATGAGCAGTACAATGAAAAGTATTGTTCATAACACGTACCAAAAGTGTGTTTTCGGTGCTTGGCCTAATTTCCGCGCTCGGCTGCGCACCGAAAACAACCACTTTTGGTACTAGTGATGAAAATAACTATTCTTTTTTTTTTTTTTAATGTTTGAAAAATAAAATTGATTCAGCTGTTTACAACAAATAATATAAATAATTAAAATATTGTAATTACAATACTGTGTTACTGTAATGTAACCTTTACAGGTCCTTACGGTAGGATTTACTTTATATACAAAAAATAAATACTAAAAGAGCTAAATATAATTTTACAACAGAAATGTACAAGAAGCCTTTTAATACCTTTTAAGGGCGCGAAATGGCCCAAATATGAATATAAATCAATTGTCTTGAAGTCAATTATCTGATTGATAGTAATTACACGTACGTACGACCGCCGACGAAGCGTTCGATTGAAACATACTCGATTTAGTAAGGAATTAGTACTAATGTATCCAGCTTTGATTCATCCGAGGGTGGACTCCTTTGATTGCTAGGACTGCTTAATCTGAAGATAATGGAATTATCCGGGGACCAATTACCCTATACTGCAGTCTGCCTTAGCGGGTGAGGCTTTAATCAAGAAATATCAGTGGGTACCCATTTAGCGTAATCATTACCGTTTGATATCAAGCCAAGGAATGGTGGGGATTCGGCTAAGAGAAAACTTCAGACTTTCAAAAAAATCTGTATTCACGTTTTGGCATGCTCATTCAGCTGCTCATCATCAGCTAAAAAATAAATATAAACGAACATCATCAGCATTTTATACATCAGATGTTTTACCATAAATTCCATGACTTCTTATCCAGTCAACGGCTAACTATCTCTATTTCATTATTTAATTTTAATTAGATCTCAGTGCGTTTAGTCTACTCTATTTAGAAACATTCGAAAAAAAGCCTCTTATCAAGACATTCCGACCTTTATCAAGATATTTATGGATATGTATATCAGAAACTCCCAAAACGGTCCATATCTTTTAGTAATTTTTTTCCTAAAACATCGAAAAGTAACAAAATCTCAAGTTCCCAGAAAAATAATTCGACTCTTACCGTCGTTTCTGCTAAATCGTTCTGTGGGATCTTCTCTAACAAATTTTCTGATGTGATAAATTTTATACATCAGAAAATAAATAAAAATTATATAAGGTGTACATCAAGACCAATTAAGAAAAACCTTATGCACTATTTCGGCTAGAAAACAATGTACTGATTAGCCTCCCCAACCTTTATATATATATATATATATATATATATATATATATATATATATATATATATATATGTATATGTATATATATAAATATAAACTTCTTTTATACCATTTTATTTTAATTATTCTTCAACTGACCTTATTCTTAATCTTCTTATTTTCGTGGTAGGCGGAAGGTCAAACAATAAAAACTTCACCTCAACTTTTCACAACAGTTTTATCTTTGCTGATTCCCGTAAGTCCGAAGCATTTCTTCCTTGCTTCTTCGTTAATATTCATATCCAGGATCTCCCAGTTGTTCCTTTTATCACTTTATGAATTTGCCTTGGAGTTCTGCTCTTAATACTTCGTCCAGGAATAATGAACAAAAGCAAAATAATGAACCATAATCTAATAAGGAATATTGGAACCAAAGGATTAGAATGACAACATGAATGATCAGACTAGATAGCTTTAGCTTAGTTAATCCCTAAAGAAGAATTAGACTAAATACTTAAAAAACGTGCCTTAATTTAAATGTTATTAAAGTTATTAGGGAAAATAATTTTATAATTTTAGAGGATCGCCCATATTTTTTTCAGAAAGATGAGGAAAAAATACCTCAAATTCATGTATCACACATTTATAACCGACCTCTTTGAGTGACTACAAAAATTTTTTTTAAAATTTAAAACAATAAAATTTGAATCGCACGAAACTTATTTGATTTTAAAGATATCGATGTGCGGTTTGCGGCAAATGTTTTGTATTTTAATTCCCTTCAAAATGATGTACATAATAATAGGGGTCCTCTGCTAACCCTAACATTTCATCAAGCCGAGTGCGCATGCACAGTAAATATGTTAAATGGTTGACATAATTAGAAAGCTTATGTCAAGCCCTACAACTATTACGCCTGACATTTTTTTCTCAGACCAACCGTCTGGCCGCAAAATTAGTTTGAGCCGTATTATTTGGGACACCCTGTATATATATATATATATATATATATATATATATATATATATATATATATATATATATGTGTGTGTGTGTGTGTGTGTGTGTGTGTATGTATATATAAACTTTATTAAGGAGGAAACTGTTTAAAACTTTATGCCTTTCTGAAATTCGATCAGAATGTGCTATAACGCCAGGAAATTTTCATACTTCATATTGCAGTTTTCTTTATAACGATGTTTATTAATAATATACATCGTTAATAAATAAAAGTCCGTCACGCAGGAGCTGCATAACTAAGCACTTTCCTCAGAATTTGGGTAGTGTAGACTGCTTTCCAGAACAATGTGCTTAAAATATCCTACATAAATAAAATAAAAACATGAATAGTTCTCTTTTAAATTTGTAATGAGTAACTGATCAATTATTAATTTGCTTCGAGAGTTATGTTTACACATGGTACCTACTACACTACTTAATAAGTACAAAAAACCTCATATTATCGTATTTTGACCTAACGCAGGAACAGGATACAGTCCCTCTAGTGGTAGAAAGCGCTCCTTGTGGCGGCTTTGTGAACCTACGTCTGGCGGGCTTTTCTATTGAAATATATTACAAAGTAAACCCCCCCCCCCTATCCGATTGACCGATTCTGCTCATTTTTACAACACTTCTCATGAGTTACCCACGACATATACCGCGTTTCGTTACAATACAGCAGAAATTACGACCGGTATGAGTATATTAGTAATTTGGGTCCGGAGTAACCCCCCCCCTCCTAATGAACCGATTTAGTTTATTTTTACAACACATATTTACCTGTAGATTACCACTACGAATACCGAGTTTCGTCGAAATATACCAAAAATCACGGCTGGTAGTGGCGAATTGGTATTGTGGGTCCGGAGTAAACCCCCCCTCCTAATGAACCGATTTAGTTCATTTTTATATCTCACTTTTCTCTCTATATTACCACTAGGAATACCAAGTTTCGTTAAAATATAACAAATATTACGGCTGACCGACTTTGGTGGTTAACGAACTCGTTCAATCGTTTTCTAATTGAATGCTATATACCAAGTTTCGTGACGAAAAAACAAAAACTCTGGCCGCTATCGTGTTAACAGACACATATATATATATAGATATATATAAATTTTAACGGGGGTCATTTTCGGTGTCTACTAGGCAGGATCGATAAAGATTTGAAGAAATTTTTCAAAAATTCCGTCATGAGTCCAACCTCAATAGCTACTTTCCTTCGGAGGAAAGTGCTAAAAAGGAAAACAAAACGTAGTTTTCTGTTAGAACTAAAGCAAAACTAATGAAGGTTTTATAGACTTCCCTTTTAAATTTCATCAAAGTAAGAGAATAAAAGTTGTTTTCGAGGAACCAAGAAAGGCTGCTTTAAGACTAAATTCGTTAGCGGAAGAAGTGGGCGGGCTGAGGTTCATTTGGAAGAATATGAGTAGCGTTTCTTTTGAAGGTCCGCATTAAAGTTGCCCTAGAATCTACACGAAGAGCAATTTAAAGAATGAAAGAAACTCGAATACTCTGACTTGTTTCAAGATACAGCTGGAGAATTCCTGGCTTCGTTTCTAGAAGTCGTTAACCCCAAGAACCAAAAACCAAATATTTTATCTGGGTGTTTCTTAAGAGTGTATGAAGTTATGATGATTTGGAATATATTTACTTTCGAGCGATTATAATGCAAGTAGGATTGCAAATTTGGTAAATTGTTTCAAAACAACTTTTACGAGCCCTTGCAAAAATGTGAAATGAGTTCAAAAGTTTATGGCAAAATCCACATAAAATCGAAGGATTTTCTATTTTTAAAATATTACGTTGAGAGCTGTCAGTTCTATTCTAGCCTAAATTTATTTGATAGAAAAGAGCCAAAACGTTTCTTTTTTTAAATTTAGCATTGTTGAATGTAATCTTTGTTACAACATTGATGCTTAGGAAGTGTTAAAAAGTCCGACTCGCAGGAACTGCGTCATCTTAGCACGGTTACGTACATTTCGAAGAAATGGAATAGATTAGCATAAAAAATCACAGGAAACTGACAGTAGCCAACTTACACAGAAGCGGATAATTCTTAATAAGTCAATACACCTGTATACTGAAAACGTACTTACTCTTCGACTTTTGCTGAGAAGGCTCTATTCTAAACAACCAAAAATTCGTTGTCATTTTAAGAATATCTTGTTTTACTAGCAAATTCGTTTTACTGTAATGTTTATTTATTTCATTATGAGCTACGCAACTTTAGCGATAAGCTCATGATCAGGAAAATCTCGAAATTACTGTAATAATCAACTGTAAATATGTACTTCATGGCGAAAAAAATTCCATTCTGTCGCGGGTTAAATCTTTCTATAAAATAAGAAATAACGATAACTTCAGTTGGAGGCTAGGAAGGTTTTATAGATAGGAGAATTCAAAACAGCCAACGATTAGCCACAGCCATCTTGATTACCACAGCCACTCCAAACTTATTACCAATACCTTTCACCGTTTCTTAGGTTATTTTACTACAATACTATTTTTAATGATAAATGCAATTTAAAACAAACAAAAAAAACAACCAATTAAAAAGTGAGATAAACAAAGAGAAAACCCCTTTCAAAACAACAAAACAAACACTTTTTAAGTTTTAGGCGCTTATATCTCTGATTGACGTTGCCCCATCGAATATTGCTCAAAACCCTTTTTGTAGAGAATTTAGTAAGCTTTCGAATAGCTACCTTCCACTTAGCACGATTTCCCAACCGTTACCGAGATATTTACGAAAAATATATGAAGATCCGAAAAGTTTTCATGTCTATTCATAAAATACTTTTTTCGCATACTTCCTTAACTCCAAATATAACCAAAATTTAAACATCTTAGTTGGGATTAATTTCCAAGATGTAGTAAATATTTCAATTGAATCCCGCGATTCTAAGTATCCACAAAAAAATAATGACTTACAAAAACATTGATTCCACTTTTCTCAGAAACGGTTACAGATATCGCGTTAAAAATGGTTTCATTCGTTTTTTTTTATGTTAAGAAACCTATAAAACAAGTACCTGCAAGCATATGAACTCAAAAACGTAAGCGTTACGATTTTTTTTTGTGCCAATTTCGCCCCAAACCCTATCTTCCAGTGGGCGGATGCTACTGGTTAACGAACTTGACCTTTCAAATTAGACGACAGATTTTTGTAGCAAATTTCATCAAAATCGGACCATTTTTGAGCTCGCTAGAGCGCGAACTGACAAGCATATATATAAATACATATATATATATATATATATATATATATATATATATATATATATATATATATATATATATATATATATATATATATATATATATATATATATAAGGGACACTAAAGCGTACAATGAATACAATCATTTTTGGACTTTAGACATTCGTAAAATATTCAACGGACTTTTTTTTTTCTTTTTTTTCTTTTTTTTTTTTTTTTTTGCAACAAACCCGTACATAATGACCTCGATATTCCTGTCCATCAAAATTTCTTTCCCTTACCTTTCGGTTTGAATTGTCATTCCACCCGTTGTCCAGATGTCAATCCCTCTCCAGTTGGACCCATCCTAATTACTCTCCCAGGAGGCTTACGAAGCTTTGGCATCGTGACCAGATTAGTGTAGCAAAAAGTGGCAATACTTATTGGCTTCTTCCAAACATTATTTTACTATTCACTGTCGAATATCCTTAAGAGAGCAGAATTACACAGTGTTTTTAATTTATTTTTTGTGGTTAGACATATTTTTGAAAACTACTCAAATACAGAGGTGAGTTGGATGAGTTTTGCAAGAAGGATAATTTTCGAAGAAATTCTTATTATTTTTTAAAGTAATTAGAGTCTCACTTTCATACCTTATTTTATTAAAATACTAATTTTACTATTAAATACAATTAAAAAAACAATAACCAATTAAAACTTTAGGTGATAAAACCCCGTCGAAAAGAGCAAAAATAACAGTTATAAAGTTTTAAAAACTTATTTCACGGATTGACATCGCCCCATCGAAAATTTCCTAAACCATTTTTGGAGAGAATTTAGTAAGCTTGCGAATGATCACCTTCCACTTACCATCATTACATTTCTGTTTTCGAGATATTTTAGAAAATATACCAAGATCTGAAAACATTTCAGGACTAATTCATACATTAGATAAATATCAAAAGTCTGGAACAAATTTCATCTTTCAATAGTTTCTGAATACCCAAACGGAAAATTAGTTTGGAAACGTAGATGTTTCAATGTTTCTCGAAAACGGTTACAGATATCGCTTTAAAAATGGGTTCATTAGTTATCTGCATTAAGAAACCTATAAAATGAGTACCTGCAAGCATATGAACCCGAAAACGTAAGCGTTACGATTTTTTTTGCGCGCGAATTTCGCTCAAAAAAACATATTCCGGTGGACGTATTCTGTTGGTTACCGAAATTGACCTTTTAATCTACTCGAGAGATATTTGCACCGAATTTCATCATAATCGGACCATTTTTGAGCCAGCTAGAAAGCGAACAGACAAATTTATAAATATATATATATATATATATATATATATATATATATATATATATATATATATATATATTTATAAATTTGTCTGTTCGCTTTCTAGCTGGCTCAAAAATGGTCCGATTTTGATGAAATTCGGGTTCTGAAAAATTTCTACTTGGCACTTCCGGATTGCGTCATGAGGTCAACATCATAAGCGGGTTTCCTCCTTATGGAGGGAGGGAGGAACCGTGCTAATAGCATTAAGAGCGATATATGTCTAGATCAACTAAAGATAGAAACAAACGGATGGTAGCATTTTGGTATATTTTTGGTTTAGATTCTCCCCCTCCCCTGTGAAATATCATCTGCTGGTGCCAACGGCCATAGCCATGTTGAGTGCACCGGTTCCCGTAGATCACCGAAGTTAAGCAACGTTGGGCGTGGTCAGTACCTGAATGGGTGACCGACCACGTGCAGTTGGCATTATGAAAGGGTGGCAACCTGTAGATAGCCCGGCGCCAATGGCCAAGTTGTAGATGCGCCGTAGGGGGGGAAAAAATCATCTGCTGGTGTTACACCATTTACTATATAATTATATCGTGTTGATTTTTTTTTCTATTTTGTTTTGAATAAAATTACAGTCTGTAAAAGTTTGATACCCTTCAAAAGGGTAATTCTATTGCCTTACACTCATTCTCCAATGAAGTGGTCAGTTCCTTTACGAACTCTCCTGTGAAATAGTTTGTATAAAAGTAAATGATTAATAGGACAAGGAGTGTAATACTATTCAAAGCGAGTGCCTATCATGATTACTGATACCTAATGTGGTTTTTCTCCTTGAAAAGGCCTAGGAAAGTAATACTTTATATTGGTAGATAGACTAGGAAAAGCGTGGTATTGAAGAGAAGGATAACGGTTAGGTAAGGTCTTGCCGTCCTTGGGATTTCTAAAGGGTTTCCAAGGTAAGGAAAGGTACAATCTCTAAGAAAGGGTCCGAACCTCTTTTAGTCCTCACTCTCTTCTTCCACCAATATCCTGCCTCTTCAATACAGTTCCTCAATCTTTAGGGCTACATTCAATTCCAAGATGTGAAAGTTATACGGGAAGCGACAATAAACCATAATGGCCCGAAAGGGTTAAGTAAAGATTCAGTGCGGTTAAAGATGGTTTCTTTCCAGTAAAGTTTATATATGAACACACACACAATATATATATATATATATATATATATATATATATATATATATATACTTATATTTGCCTTATAATTTATATTGTTAATATTTCAGAGTTACAAATTATATGGTGTTACTGTTACAGTTATTGATACATTTTTTACATCCAGCATATTTAACCCTAGAATTTCACTCACAAATACACTGAATATAGAAAAATTAATTGAAGGGGTCGGGGCAAAATAGTGCCAAGCATCATTTTTAACAAAACTTTACTTTAGCTGCTTTATGTTGGATATTACGTGGGTCGATCAGTATATGATGCAAATGCTACTAAAATATGACTACAAGCTCTCTACGCTACTTAATCTTGTTATCTCTGACGATTTCAACTAATAGTCCCACATGATATCCAGCATATAGCAACTACAGTTACGTTTTGTTAAAAATGTAGCTTGGCACTATTTTGCCCTGACCCCTTCAATTAATTTTCCTATTGTATTTGTGAGTGAAATTCTAGGGTTAAATGTGCTCGATGTAAAAAATATATTTTTTTAGAACATCAAGAAGAAGTGTATATAGTAATTAGTTTATTCTCATTAGATAATCTTTTAATTTTTGTTAATGTATGGCTTAAGTGTTGTATTACATTAAAATAAAAAAAAATTAAACGCCCTGAATTATACCTGTACCCCAGTGTAGTAGACTCGTTAGTAAAAATAATTGTAGCATTCCGGGGTTAATATGCGTGGATAGAAGTAAATTCATTTGTTCACTTATGAATACAAAATTATTTATATTCGCATTTACAAATAAGTGAAGTAGGAATAAATTCGTATTTGTATTTATAAATAAAATTATACCCATCTCTGGTTAATATTATATGTATGTAAACATTAATCATTTATTCCAATTGAATCTAGAAGAAAACTGAGATGCTCGTATTAGGTTACCACTATTATGTACATACAACTTATCGGATATTACTCACAAAGCATCTTCGACTTTCGTTCGAAAAATTCTATTGTATAGGTACTACAAAACGTTTTTCTGATTTTACCTACCTTATGTTAATGATCGGTGTTAATAGCCCAATTGTTGATACACCGTTAAAATAATAAAAAAAAAAAAAGAAAACTTATGTTAATGATAAACTCAAGGAATTAAAGACTGGGTAGAACAAATCCAAAGAGTCGTTCAAAGCAACCAAAACATTCAAGGTTTTAAGCTCTTATTACTCTGACTGAGATCGTCGGATCGAAAATTACTTTAGATCAAATGTAGGGTGAATATTTAGTAACCCAAAACTACCCATATTTGTTCACTTGATATAAATAGTAATAATGTAAAATAATAATTCTGTAAAATTTAAATATCTTTGTTTGGATGAACGTTAAACATCTGGAAAAAGTTTTAACTGAATCAATTTCTTCTGCTTACCCAAAATCTAAATAAGTTTGTAAAACGACTTTTAATCTTTTCTAGAAAAGGATTACTGATTAAGCCTAAAAAGTGCTATATTTCTCTATGTAATATCTGTATATTGTAGAGTATTTCATATATTATATATTTATTTATTAAAAGTATCGCAACTTTTGGCGCCTTGCTCTTTAACAGTACATCAAGACATTACAAAATACTTTTTGCACATTGTGTATATAACAAGTCAGTACATTTTATAGTATAGCTAGTACATTAGTGAGCTAATTAATAATAACAATAACATTTTTTATATAATATATTTCACAATAATAATACGGTTATATTACAGATATTAAATAGAGTGTGAAGAGAAAAAAAAAGTGGGGGGGGGCAGAAGAGGTAATTAGAGTATTTCAGCCATGTTGTATGTACAAGGAGGCATTATAATATAATTAAATTAGATTAGATTCTTGGATTTAATATTCCTGAAGAGCACTACACCTATAAAGCCCTGTCGTGAAGATAATATAATTACTATTATATTATTATTTTTCTTTTGTGCTAATACAAAAGTTGGACTAAAATTGCAGTAGTTCAAATTGCGGGAGTAACAAAGAAGTTTTACGATTAATGATTTATTTATTAAGTACTTTGCCGAAAAATTACTAGTGTGCTAATTATTATTATTTTTTTTTAACTCACAAGGACGATTATAATTGCAGTGATACTTTAAACAAGTTTGGTAAAATATAAATAAAAATGGATTCACGGGATTGGTATCGTAGGCTAAACAATTAGTTTTTTGTTTGGGTATTTTTCTTGGTTCAATTGCTGATATCGATGTTAAACCAGATAAAACCTCATTCAGAATTTGGAGTCATGAGGAAGAAACTGTATATGCTGTTGGTATTCGGTGAAAATTAAGAAGTATTAAATTTCTGTAAGATGTAGTATTTTTATTATGTCCAAGCACTATTAAATAATTTCCTTTCATTAAGAAAATATAATGAAAAGGTAAAAAAAAAAATGTTTATTTTAAAAATGAAACAAAACTAATGAAGGTTTTCTGGATAGCTCTTTTTAAAGTTTCTCAAAGTAAGTTAGAAAATAAAGCCGTTTTCAGAAAACCAAGAAAAGGTTCCTTGAGGACTAAATTCGTTAGCGGCAGGAGTGGTCGGGCTGAGGTTCATTTGGAAGAATATAAGTAGCGTTTCTTTTGAAGGGCCGAATTAAAGTTGCTATAGAACCTATGAGAAAAGCATTTTTAAGAATGAAAGAACCTCGAATATTCAAACTTTTTTCAATATACAGCTGGAGAATTGTGTAACTGAATAAAAACCGAAATATTTTATGTGTGTTTTAGTTGTGTTGGATCTGTCACCAAAGCTGAAAATATTAAAACTTCCGAATTTCCGATATTCATCTTGAAACACCCTGTATAGAAGGTTAATGTGAAGAGCAATTCTTTATTTAAATGTCCTATTCGAAGGGAACTGCGTTATCTTCGCGCGGCTTCGTTCATATATGTAGTGACATTAGTAAAAGAAGATAAGTAGTTATTGGTAGCTTTTGAACGTAAAATATATAAAATAAAATCTCAAAAATAAGGAAGATGTAAGACTAAGCGGAAATTATGTCATCCTCTGTCACAACGTTCGCTCTTGGAAATACTAACATTCTTACCTTGTTTTACTAAAATAGTCATTTTACTGTTAAGTGCAATTAAAAAACAACAACAACCAATTAAAACGTTAGGTAAACAGAGACAAAAAAACTTCATAAAAATCGGACCATATTTGAGCTTATGAGAGAGTGAACAGACACAGACCCACACGTATATATATGTATGTATATGTATATATATATATATATATATATATATATATATATATACATATATATATATATATATATATATATATATATATATATATATATATATATATATATATATATGCATTTATAAAAATCACGTGTCTGTCTGTTTATTTATTTTAATTGTTTTGTTTGTTCCTTATACAAATCTACACCGTTTGACCGATATTGACCAAACTTGGCACACAGGTAGGTCTTGATACGAGAAATCTCCTAGGCTAGGTCAAAATAGTCAAAAATTTGATCAAAATTTCAAAATT
Organism: Gonocerus acuteangulatus; assembly: GCA_946811695.1. NCBI lineage: Eukaryota > Metazoa > Arthropoda > Insecta > Hemiptera > Coreidae > Gonocerus > Gonocerus acuteangulatus. Next base: position 44,299,929 of record OX328124.1, on the reverse strand, counting down.
TGATCAAAATGTCAAAAGTTTTGTTCAAGAAAAATTGGCTACATTGAACCATTCAGATTGTGACGGCCATTTTGAATCGACTACTACTACCCTCTGTCGGCTGTTAGATGAAGTGCTGTTGTGCTGGCCTCAGCCGGTACCATTATGAACTGAAACAAATTCACATCGTTTGACCGATTTTCGTAACTGGGTATAGACAACTAGGTATCAAGTAGATCTTGATACGGGGATAGTCATAGACAGAAAGTAGGTGTAGCATGGCACACTGGGTAACAGCTAGTATATTTCGTTCAGGGTTTCTGAAACGTGACTTCATTAGTCGGCAGTTCCGGATTCCTTAATGAGGTCAACTTCATATGCGGGGTTTCCCTTAGTTGACCAGCAGTCAAACATTTAGACTTACGTCAATCCTGGAGTAGTTTACCTATCAGTAAACTTGATCCGGAATCGCACTAGGGGAAACGAGGTTTGCACGTGAAAAAAAAAATGTGGGTTGAGGGATGAAACAGGTGTCAGTTTCTGCTATAGCTCAACTTTGCCTGACAAATGATGAGAATGTCAAAACAACAAGCGGACCAAGCCAAGTTGTTGGATGGAGTAGGAGAGGGGGGGGGGGGGGGGGTTAGGCCAAAACCTGGAGCCAGATCGATGGCCTACTCCTCATTCAGCTCTCGGTGGCTCCAACTTGTTAGACACTAACCTCGTTCGCCAACTTAATTGCCGGGCTAAGGTTTCCGCCTTCAGGGAACAAAGATTCTCTCCTTTTATCTTCCGTTTCTTTTTTCATTCTCACCAGTAGCTCTAGTTGTGCTGTAAGGCTTTTAGTTTCATTGTGGTTAGGAAGTGCTGATATGCACTAGAGTGCTGGACGGGAAAACGAATTCTTAGGGTATAACGAAGTAGCTTTATTTGTGTGTGTGTGTTTGTATATATATATATATATATATATATATACATATATATGTATATATATACATATATATATATATATATATATATATATATATATATAAGTATCTATAAACTCTGTTTGAGGTATCGTAGCTGGGAGGTATTATCGTTGCTTATGTTTTTGAATCGGCCAAAGACCCTCGCTTAGGCAAAAAGCATTTGTCTAGTAGCAAAAGTTTTCGTACGTCTCAGACGGTAGTCAACATAGTGATTTCGGCTAGAGGCATAGCAGTTTGACTTGATGTCAAGTTCGATTTCGATATATGGTTTGTTACTTTATAATCTCAAAACCCTATGAGTCAGTCAACATACACACACACAGACATATAAATATATATATATATATATATATATATATATATATATATATATATATAATAATATATATATATATATATATATATATATATATAATAATATATATATATAAATAAATATATATATATATATATATATATATATATATATATATATAAGGGGAAAATCAGGCGGCCGGAGCATAGTGTTGACCACACTATCTCCCTAGTATGCCGTACGGTCAAGAATCAGATACCTCTACAGTATCTGCCCCTCTGGGCCCTTGTGGCCTGTTACGGGACTGATTTTTTTTTTTTTTTATATATATATATATATATATATATATATATATGCAAAATTTATTATAAAAAGCGATATCTAACTGTACTAAAGTTCACGAATTAAACGATTTAAATTTATTATCTTACTCTGGCGCGTTCATTGTTATAAAAAAAAATATTTTCCCATAATTGAAAATTATCATTAAAAATACGTTATTGGAAATGTTTATCAGTGCTCTACATCAAAGAATGTTTACTCTATGGCATGCTGATTCATAAACCTGAGTGAAAAGTATGCAATTGAAATTCAATGTTTTAATTATAATGTTTACGAGTGATTTACTGGTAACAAAACGCTTGGAGGGAAGTTTTAGACCCAGGATTTGCCCTTGCAATCGGATATTGAATTTTTCACAGATGATGGTGCTATTCACTTTAACTTGAAATTGTGAGAGAACTAAAGGCGAACCAGAGAAACAAGGCGAATCATCGTCTTTCTGACGCAGATTTTTGAGATTCGACCTTTCTCTCCCAAGGTCCTGAATTATCACATTAAACTGTAAGAGAATATTAATTAGAATTACAAAAATATATTAACAGAAGCACAGATTCCATTGGTATTATCACTAAAACTACGGCATTGACGTTTTAATCACGAGTAAGAACAAGAAAACTCAGAGAGAAAGCTATTCTACTGGCCAAATAACACTATACTGACCTACTCCAAGAACACAGGACTATATAATCTTATTTGATAACTATAAGCACTGTTTGATTAAAAATAATTATCATACTTCCATAGATACTAGATAACAATTTAACGGTAAACACTTCACACAAAGCCTTCCACAGTCACAATTTAATGCTCACTTAAATTAGCCATGCTGATTTTATAGACTGAGTTCTTTATTTTTATCGCCAATGAAGCGGGAGACACCAGCAATAATAATAATAGTAGCCTAATGTAAACGTCATTAGAATCTGACATCCGACCGAAAAAAGTATCTTTTATTTTGGTGCCAAAAGATAAACTTAAAAATTAAAAAGTGACCATTCGATGCCAGCTAAAAAAATTATCCAAAAAACAAATCAGAATTGCGAGTTTCTCGGCATCGGGATTTCACTCGAAAAGTCGAATTTTTGGCCAATTGGAAATATTTTGCGCCAGATAGTAAATGTATTTTTGATTAATTAAGGAAGCATTTAAGACCACAAGCAATATACAAAGTAGCATTACTCCTTAAAAGTATCACTTAGTAATTTAGTAAGTAGTAAAAGTATCAAGTAGTAATTTAGATTTGTATTCAAACGTCCACTTTTTCCGAAAATTGAAACGCAAAATTTAATTGCATAAGGCCTTTAAAAAACTGGCACAATTTTTTTTTTAATTTTACCTTTCAAGCGCCTATCACAATAGGGCGGACTCATAGACTACGAGACTAAATTAAAAACATACATATAACGAAAAGACAATAAAGTTGCTTTTATAAAACCTTTGTTCACACGTGGAAATAAAATTTCTTCTCTCATTTGGTGAGAGCATTTTACATTCTAGGTATTTTATTCATTCCGCATTATTCTTAAAGATATTACCTTCATTGCATAGTGTTTTAACCATGTTATCATTGTAAGCAACTACTTAGATTTGACTAGCTATATTTTAAATCATATTCAATTATCAATTACATATTCTCTCAAATATAAAGGGCGATTTAACTCTAAGTAGCAAACTCTAGGAGGTGATTTTGGACATGAATTACCAACGAAAAATGGCATTTGAAACTGACGAAAAAAATTTGCGAGAAACCTTTGATTCGTCTAGAAAAACAGAAGTGCGTCCAGAAAGTATCAATGGGTTTAATGAATTAAATCACTGTTTTCTTAACGCCTTGATGCCGGCTGTCGAAGGGTGTTCGACAGTGACGCCTCCTTCTAAATGGCGGGTGTCGAAGGGTGTTCGACAGTTACGCCTCCTTCTAAATGGCGGGTGTCGAAGGGTGTTCGACAGTGACGGCGCCTTTTAAATGGCCGGTGTCAAACGGTCTTCGACACCTGATAATGCTCCCTCCATTCAGTCTGTGTTTGTCTCGCTACACTGAAACAACTTCTTGCTGGTTCGTAGCCATTATAAAGGGGTTTTCTTCAAACCCGATCGGTCTGCCAGTGGATTTTTCAACGCACAACCGACTTTTTCTTACAAATCGCTATTATTCTGTTACGACGAAAAAACACTTCAGACAGAGGAAAGGACATTAAGTCATACGGTCTAGCCACAGACGTGTTAAAGAAAATTGTCTATACTTTTTGATGGCATAATTAGAATTCAATTATCTGGATCAGTTTATGATCAATCTCTTTATATTCAATAAAAAGTACATCTAAGGTAAACATACAGAAAATAGGATATAACGCCTTTTCCCCTTAGGAATCGGACCATACATCAAATGAACTTTTTTTTTTTGGAAATTATGTCTAGAATCACCTTCTAGCGTTTGGATACTTAGACCTGAATAGCCCTGTATAAAATACAAAACAAAAATAAACTCATTACATTGCTTTCGTTACTTTGAAAATGGCGTAGATTTACACGCAAAACTAGCCACTGAAAGGCCAAAACTTGACTTAAATTCTCTGACCTTATGGGGCTTAAAGAAAACATCACATACTGACAATCAATACGATTGGGAAAGTGAGTGGTTTAAAAAAGAAACCAAATTATGTGAAACTAAAAATTCTAAGAAGGCCTGGACGGATGATGAATTAGTTTGTCAACAATTATGAAGATCTTAACAATCTAATATATGAACAAATCATATCCAAAAATAAACTAATTAGGGATTCCTTTGCACTAGGTAACAGCAATCTGCAGAAGAACGTTCATCAACATTAGAATAATTCTTTACCGTAGGAGCTGCTAAAAGTTAGCGTTTCCCTAAAGGAACGTAATTCAATTGTATCAAACGTTTTGCTGCACTGGAAGACGTATCTGTTCGGCCTGGAAGGATTAAGGGATGACAAAGGATGCCGTGATTTTCTTGATGACGTAATAACTCAGCAGAGGACGTGGAGCCTTCCAACGGTCTGCCCTGTTCTTTTACGTCTTGTTTCGCCAATAAATCCTGCCTCCATTGTCACTCTATCGCCCTTCTCTCATTGGCTGGTGGGTTTGATGGTTTTTACACTGTCCGAAGGAATGTTCCTATTGAGGCTGGAGTCTTGAAAGAAGTTTTGACTATAAAGAATATGCGAATTTTCACCCATCCTACCAACTGTGATTCTTCATCTCTTCGTCTGAAGACCCGTCATCAGTGACTACTGAGGCGAAAGCACTCCTTCTCTATCCTGGCTAGAAAGAGTGGTATTTGACAAATATATATTAACCCTTGGTTACTAACCTCGGGCCAATTGACGATTGATAGGCTTCATTATTGTCTATATATTATATTTATGTGATAAATTTGATTATCCTAAGACTTCTGGAATGTGTTTTTATTGTATTTAAATAATTATTCCTTATTTTTGTAGTTACGGGTCAATATGATCCGAGGTTAGTGTGAGTGGTATAATGTAAGGTAAGTAACTAAGGGTTAATCTTCAGTCAATAATCTTGATATACATATGATAGAAGAGGATGGCATTTCAATTTGTGTGCCTTTCTAAAAAGCCAAATGAAACCGTCTATATTATGTGGTTGACCATCCTTTTCAGGATGCCTGAGAGGCATTAATATCAAAGAGTACATATTTACTGAAGAGTTCCAACATCGACGTAGGTTGTTCGTGGACTAGGAAGCAAATATTGGAATCTGGTCTAGGAGCGGTTATAGGATTTACTTCAGCCCTGCTACATAAATGATGAGTGTTTGCTAAGCCGAGCCGGTCAGTACTCACTGGATTAGCATCTCGATGGAAGTAATACAAGTCAGGGTCTAAAGGTAGTTATTGTCCGATGTTTGCTGCTTTCTAGATCAGTTATTTGCAGCATATATTTAGATTAAAATAAAATGAACGTGTTCAGCTAAAGATCGCTCAGGAAACGTTGACAAGGATAACAAAAACCCAAAATTCTGTCTCAAATTACAGGATAATAATACAAGCGGTGCAGCCGCATTTCGATCCTACAGGATCATTCTCAAGCTATAAAGAAAAACCAAGTAACTTATATGAGTTACATTTTTCTGTTGTTCTAGACTGCATTTTGGCGTTTAATATCCTTGTCAAATAAAATGAACGTTTGACAATATGTAGTACCTAAGGTCGCGAGTTCGATATCTTCTACTGGCGATAATGGCTTTTCTTTCGAAAAAACAAAACAAATTAATCATGTGTCTTCTGGCGAGAAGAGGGTAGTAACCTCTAGATAACCTGTCCCAAGAATCTGTGTTATGTGTAAATGGATGGTAAAATTTAAATGAACATATATTTGCTGTTAGGGGGCGAGGTTAGCTCAGTGGTAGAGCACTCGACTAATGAACTGGAGGACCAGGTTCAAAACCCGAGCGCGCACTAAAGATTTTTTCTTCTAGTGCTGCCGTTCGAGGGTTGGATTTGGGGTCCCAGATCGTCCCTAGGCTCACCCAGCCTTTAATTAATTTAATTAATAATGGGTACCTTGGGTGCTAATGACTCTAGCAGTCGAAGCAGCCAAGGGGAAAATCAGGCGGCCGGAGCATAGTATTGACCACACTATCTCCCTAGTGTGCCGTATGGTCAAGAATCAGATACCTCTACAGTATCTGCCCCTCTGGGCCCTTGTGGCCTGTTACGGGACTGATTTTTTTTTTTTTTTTTTTTTTTTTTTTTTATATTTGCTGTCACAAATATATATCATCTGGGAATGTATTTCTTTTCGCAACCAATGGGAAGAGGGAAGAAACACGCTGAATTTTACGGTCGCTAGTGGATGATTCACAATTTCTTCGCCACACAGTGGGGCGATCCCACGGTAATATTGAACAGTGGAATTTTTTTTTTTTTATTTGTTTGGTGCATCTACTGCTAAGGTCATTAGCACCATACAAAATTGTTTCATTTTTTAACATATGATGAAACAACTTTTACTAGGCATTTAACAAAATATAAACCTAGATTAGATAAGAATTGATTCTAAATCTACTACTAAAGATACTACATATCATGACTTAAAATCTAAACTTAACTTATGCTATATTATGCACAAATTTACAAATTATTGGTAGAATCCTTTTTAAGAAATACTGGATCTACCCTTAAAACTAACTAGACCTTAACGAGTAATATTTACATACTTACAAATTCAAAATTCACTCAATAAATACTCTCTCTCACACACACACACACACAAACACATAGGTAATTGTTAGTAACAAATAAACCCTTTTTCTATCGATTAATCAGATCAGATTAATTTTTTGCCATATTATTGCATTGTTTTTACATAAAGCCTGATTAAAATTGCTGTGTCAAAAAAAACCTTGGCTTCTTAAATAGGTCGTGTACTCCTATTTCATTTTATAAATTATTGTTGATCCCAGTACACATTAAGGGTATTATAATAAATCAAAAACTGGCACAAAAGGTATTTAAAAATTCACCAATTTTTTTTTTTTATATCGAGCAGAAAATAATGCTATTTAATTAAAAAGCGCCGGTATTTGCTCGGAGTAATACCATTTGGTACTATTTTAGGAATATATTGTCTTATTTACTACGTCGTCGGATCTTGTCTAAACTTGCCTTTTCGTTAGATATTTTATTTTAATTGATAATACCTACGTAGATATGTTGACATGTTATTAATCCCATTATTTGTTGCTTCTGTTTATTATTTGATTATTTTGTTTAAAGGTAATCTAGGAATCAGTCCGACGTTCTCTCACACTTCGACACAATGGAAATTGCCACAACTAAAGATGTATTTTTATTTTTAGATCCAACAATTTTAATTTTAAGGATTTTGACACGGCTCCGGAAAAATGGGCTGACTTACTTGGTTTTGCGGTTACAGAAAAATGGTTTTCTGAAGAAATTTAGGAAATGTTGGTATATTTTCAACTTAAATGGAATACTGCAAATAGATCTTTGGAACCATTTTTGAGGAAAAATCACGAATATATTGCAAGGACTTTAGTTTCAGATTAAATAATAGTTAGATAATTTAATTAAAAAATACAAAACGTTTCAGAATACCATTTTCAATGGTGCTAATGACCATAGCAGTCAAAGAACCCACAAAACAAAAAACATTAGTACTAAAAATCACAATTTTATCTCTAATAAACAAAATAATAAAATCTTGTTCCCGCTGCATTTTAGAGTACCCAGCGGATCGGTATTTCCGTAGGCTTAAAATGACGTTTAGAAGCTTATAATTCGATTCATAATAAAGCGAACAAATTGTTTATTGTTGATTTATGTTAACTTTATTATGAATTGAGTTATAAGGTTCTAAACGTTATTTTGTTTAAGCCTATAGAAATATTGATTTTTTTTTTTTAAGAGATTTAAGGCTTCTTCTAACCCATTTTTACTAAAGTCCTTCAAAATCAAGTGGGCAAGATTAGTATGTTTAATTAGAGATTTTCCATGTCGACATTGTGCATTTGACCTCCTTATCGTGTTACTCTCATTTGTTGCCACTCATTTTGCCATTTTGAGAGGGTTAAATATTTAAGATGAGCAGCATCCGACGGTAGGATTTTCGCTTTACTGCGACTTCTTTAATGGCAAGTATTCTGTAAATAAAAGAATATTGTTTGTATCTATTGTTTTTATGCTACCTTCAAACAATTTGTTTATGCCATGTGGGGGGGTATTTAGCTGATTTCGTCTTCTGCATTCGATGCGTAGATAGTTTACTTTAAAATCTAAATTGCAACATAAAATGTGGTTTGTTATGTCCTCTCATAAGATATCCGCCTGTCAGTCTACGGTGGCCAATTCCGATTAGAGCTGTTGTCTCTTTGCTAATATTTTTGATAGTTCGTAATTTATTGTCGGTTTATCGAGTCCAGGTTTCAATAGTTTCTGATATTTATTTTGTTTTCTCATTTAATCTCATGGATGACATTTACATAAAATTTGAAGTTTAGACCAACTAGATAAACCATGTAAGAAAATAACTTTATGAGGAACGAGCACCAGTTTAGAATGTACTCTTGCAAATATAGTTCCATATAAGACAGGTTTGAAAACAATCTTCCAGGAATAGACTAATGAAGGGCTTCCGGTTCTTGATAGATCCTCACCTTGCCACCGTGATATCTTTATTAGATTAGTCTGGACAGGATGTGGGACATGAGGAATCACATAGAACATATCACAATACCATATCTATAAATGTTTTGGAGAGGCTTTTACATTATTCAAGTAAAATCAATTAGCTTATCAAGAATTAATGAACACGCATTTCCTAGAATCTGATTTATTAAGCCCAAGTCAAAGGGGCTGAATCATTTGAGAGACTGGGGGACAAAACAGATATTGTTACTGTTTTATGCATTTTTATATTGGTCTTTTGAAAGACTGCCTTTTTGTAAATATTTTTTTACCGTTTTCTCGGAAACGAAGCAAAAACGAGATATATACCAAAGTATTTCTTTTTCCTTCCTGTGTGGATTTCCAAAGTTTGGTCTTTTTTTTGGGGAGGGGGGAGGAATTTTAGCGACTTATCAGATCTTCATCTATCCAGCCTACTCAATAGTGAATATGCCCCTTCCCCCCTTAATATTTATATATACATATAATTTTCGGAAACTTGATCTGTTTTGATTCAAATTACTCATTTGTTCATTTCGGCTACAAAGTTTGTTATATTGCAAAGATAATAGACTAAATACGTCCATTAGAATGGGAGTTTACTCAAGATCCACACTATTAATTTTGACCCGTATAGGCCGCCACTTGGCAAAACGCATCCACAACCCATGAGGGACATTTGGTGTAAAAATAAACAATATTGGTTAATAAACATTTGAGATTTACTCCTTATTATGTTCAAATTGTAATTTGCTTAGAAACTTAGGGAATCGGTTGTTAATCCCACCATCAGGGGCCCCAATCAGGGAGTTTCTGCGTCAGTATGATTACGGGCTGTAAAGGGTTGTAGCTAAATTGTCCAGGTTCTTTGTAAATTCTTATTGTTCCAACTTCTTTGAAACTTTTGTGACAACTTCTCGTAGATAATTACATCGACAAGAATAAAAAGGCAGGAGCATGGGGGGGGGGAGAAATTAAAAGACTTTTCTTCTTTTCTTTTTTTGTACAATTTTCGTTTAGTAATTTATTCGTCCTTCCGAGAAAACCACTTCGTTTGGGTTCAATTGCCTAGTTATAAAACTGCTTATACTTTGTCAAATAGGGTTGGTGGCTTTTCCATCGAAACAACTGGAAAGGAGTCGCCTCTATCCTGAGTAAGGTAAACTGTATGTTGAATGAATGAAAGTAAATTTTATTATATACGTTTACAAAATATTTAACAAAGTAATAATAGAACAACTTACATAGGCTTGGACAGTGTCCATCAGCCTGAAACAGTATGTTGATAAACTATTAATCAAATGTGAATTATTGCACCTTAATTTGCGCTCGACTGTTTAATAAGTCGAAACCAGTACAGCATCTAATTCACAAAACTGCTAGTCAGGTCAAGAGATGTCATGTCCCTGCTGCGGACAACTGCTATAGACGTTCTGGCTCTATATCCTGTAACTGCTGCCGACCGGAAGAAAAATTCAACCGTGGCGATTTTTGTTGGCTCAATAGGGAAACTCATAATACTAATAATCCATAGTAGAATCTGTGCATTGTAGTTTTGCCGAATTACACAGCCGTAAGTAGCTTTCACGACCCTCTAACTCACAGTAAGATGTTATTCTATGATCATACCCTTGCTTTAAAAATCACCACGCACGTAAGTAGTCGTATAATGAAAACAGCAGAGGCTAAACAATTAGGAAAAAAAAAAAAAAAAAATTTATTGTAAATAAATAAATTACAAATAGTGCTAACCACTATCCAATATCTATTGCAAATAGGCTATACAACAAATTAAAAACGTTAATTAAGTACTGGTCTATAATTCGAACCATAAAACGAGGCTGGAAAACGTAAAGTATGAGGCTCCAATCGTCGGTCGTGTTTCACAGAACTATGGCACATACGCTATCTCCTGCAAAGCGCTAATAAAGGGTTATTAGATCTCATTTTGTTCCTAAAAAAAAAACGTTAAAATTAATAAATCGAATGCTAAGGATGATTTTCTTTTATTTAGTGTTTTAGTTCGTTAGCGTTCTAATTGAGTTTTTGGAATTAAGTTTCAGTAACATAGCTGTGACTATTTTATACATATGTAAGCGTTGATTTTTTTTCCTTCTATGTTCTATTCAAATTTTCTTGTATTTCATATTACTAGTTTTACTTTTCTTATTAACCCTCCTACCACAAGTAGGTGTCGAATACGACACTTTCCGTTTCCTTTCTTGTTTGGTGATTATCTGGGCATAGGTTGAGGGTTGTAACCATGAATTACCCTATCTATCAGTAGTCCTCTAAGCAACAAACTGGAAAATTAAGTCATTCACCTTTATTATTCCTCGTAATCTTGATATATCTGTAGTAAACTTAGTTTCAGTGTCGAATACGACACCGCCTTCGGGTATACCTGACAAATTTTTCATCGTGTATGTAGAGGCTCAAGGAGTTATTCCTTGACCATTTACCGTTGTTTTACACGTTAATATGGTAAGTTATCGCCTGTTATTGTTTTTTTTTTCTTGTTTAAATTTTAGCAAATCGACTTTGTTGCGAAGCTCTACAAATAAATAATTGAGTCTTTACCAAATTATCATACCAGTCTTACATGGTCCGCCTTGGGATAAATTCGTGTCCGTCTGACAAGACATGCCATCACAGACGGACAAGACTTTGGTTTTGACGTATGAACATTATTCAAATAGTTTTAACATTCTTGTCCCTTGGCGATATAATTAAGACGGGCAGATTTTTTAAATTTTTTTCTTCTTGGAATCACTAATGGAATAAAGAGGAATTTAATGCTACCAAAATTAAATTCTGTATTTCAAAATTTAATGTAAAAATTATTAATTTTATAGGCCCAAAATCATTACCGTCCGCTGTCCCTGGACACATTATTTTTTTTTAGGGGGGAAGGATATTATATTTTTTGCTCATGTGATGTTTCATTTTAAAATAATAATATTTAAGGTGAATTCATATACATTTAAATAAATTAAAAAAAAAAAAAAAATCTAACTTCGCAATAGCGCCTTAAAAGTTGTCCCTCAGTTTTGACATCATTACCGTCCGCCTTTTTGAATTAACGAGAAAACCTATCAGTATGCAGCAAATTGTTTCCAAATAGATGTTTGAGCAGCTCTCTCAAACTGATTTTTGTTGTCCAAAAGGTTCAGAAGAGAAATGTTGTACGTATCAGTTTTTGCGATATGTTTTATCTGGTAAATCACGATTGGAGTATTTTGCTGGTCATTACCGTCTCCCATTTTATTACTCAAAAGATCCATGAAATTTTTTTTTCGTCTCACAATTAAACAGTGCTTCAAAAACTACGTATTTTACAATATTTGTTATTAATATAATTCTTTTAGAAAAAAAAAATTAAAATATTTTTGTAGCAAATATCATTACCGTCCGCATCATTACCGTCCTACTCTACATTGGATATCTGGATCAACATACTTGATCATTGTACTGTTATCTGTACAGATTTCAAATAAATAAATAAATAAAAAAAAAAAAAAAAAAAAAAAAAAAAAAAAAAAAAAAAAAAAAAAAAAAACTCTACATTGGATGGTAATTAGAGTTGGCATAATTTTATTTAGAAATAAAAATAAGAATTTATGTGTACCTCATTTATTTGTAAATACGAATATAAATAATTTCGTATTCATAAGATTGAATACGAATTTATTTGTATTCACGTATGTCATATATCAGTCCCGTAACAGGCCACGAGGGCCCTGAGGGGCAGATACTATAGAGGTATCTGATTCATGACCAAACGGCACACTAGGGAGATAGTGTGGTCAGTACTATGCTCCGGCCGCCTGATTTTCCCCTTGGCTGCTTCGACTGCTAGAGTCATTAGCACCAACCAAGGTACCCATTATTAAATTAATTAAAGGCTGGGTTGGCCTAGGGACGGTCAGGGAGGACGAATTCAACCCATGAACGAAGACACTAGAAGAAAAAATCTTTAGTGCTTGCTCGGGATTTGAACTCAGGCCTCCAGCTTATTAGTCCAGTGCTCTACCACTGAGCTAACCTCGCCCCTTATGTCATATATATAAATGCAAATAAAATTGTATTCACAAATTTTTCTATAAATAAAATTTAATTTAGAGGACAAATTCTAAATATACACAAAAATTGTGAATATTCACAAAAAATCAAGTGATTACAAAAACATTCACATTTAAATATACGAATACAAATAAATTCACATTAAAATTTGTGAATAAAAATGTATTCACAAAAACATTCACAACGTAAATTATGTATTTGTGCGTATAAACAAAAAGGTGATATTCGAAAGGTTATTGAAGGGAGTATTCTGCTGGATATTGAAGCTAGTACTAGGAAGAATATCGAAGATGATATTTGGAAGGGTATTGAAGATGGTATTAGGAAGGACATTGAAGAGGGTATTAGGAAGGGTATTGAAGATGGTATTAGGAAGGACATTGAAGAGGGTATTAGGAAGGGTATTGAAGATGGTATTAGGAAGGACATTGAAGAGGGTATTAGGAAGGGTATTGAAGATGGTATTAGGAAGGACATTGAAGAGGGTATTAGGAAGGGTATTGAAGATGGTATTAGGAAGGACATTGAAGAGGGTATTAGGAAGATTATTGAAGATGGTATTAGGAAGGACATTGAAGAGGGTATTAGGAAGGGTATTGAAGATGGTATTAGGAAGGGTATTGAAGATGGTATTAGGAAGGGTATTGAAGGTGGTATTAGGAAGGGTATTGAAGATGGTATTAGGATGGACATTGAAGGAATATTAGGAAGGGTATTGAAGATGGTATTAGGAAGGATATTGAAGATGGTATTAGGAAGGGTATTGAAGGTGGTATTAGGAAGGGTATTGAAGGTGGTATTATGTCACTTGAAATGCTTCCAGAAAGGCCTGCACCTGATGTTGCTCCAGTAGAGGGACTCGGTATAATGAGGACATGAATTGACGATATTTGGAATTGCGTGATTGATTTTTAAATATACAGAAAAAACATTCAATATTCTTCATACGATTAAAAAAAAAAAAAAAAAAAAAAAAAAAAAAAAAAAACCAGTAGTGTGTGCATGACCAACTAGCGACAAAAATTAAACATCACACGTATGTTCAATTGGTACAAAAAAAAGTTGATTAATTTTCAGGTTGATTTCTGTAAAATTTGAGAACCAAAAAGTAAAATCTATCTGAATAATGCTCCTATACTCCATCCTCTCCACTGAATCCAACGAAGATAAACGCCTCATTTCCGAATCACTTTTTATCCACCAAGAAAATAACCCAGTTAATGACAAAATTGATAAAAAAGTCATCTCCTCTACCTACTCCAACATCTTCCATTTATTAAAAACTCCATCCTAATCCCCTATACCGCCTGCAATATAGCCCTTTATACCTGCCTCCCTTTCCATTAACACAAAATTTTATGACACTTAACTTTACGACACCGCTTCCTCTTTCTTTCATCTCCAATGTACTTTGTTCATTGGGTGGTCCAGAACCCCCCCCCCCCCCTCTCACCAACTCCTTCCCCCTAAGCTTCCCTGTATCAAGTCAGAAATGATCCCACATCGGTGAGGTATAGTTCTCAACCTTCCCATCGGTAAGCCCATATTGTTGTATTCTTATATCTGTTTAATTTCAATAGCACTTCTATAGCAGTACTATCTGTACATTACGTTTTTATGTTTTTTCCCATATAAGTATGTATGTATGTGTATATGTGGGCATGTATATGTACATATGTGTGCGTGTATGTGTATATGCATATATATATATATATATATATATATATATATATATATATATATATATATGTTAGGTATATTTAGATAGATATGTGTATATATTAGTGTTAAATATTTCGTACTTGTTTTTACAGCTCTGATGAAGGTTTGAAGTTCAAGCCGAAACGTCGGCACAATAAAACCATTTTCACGATAAAATGTAGTTTTATTAAGAAGCAATGACCGAACCCCGACAATCCCTACCTTGCATCATCAACGGTCAACGATCTCCTCTCAATGATTTTACATGCTGTACAGTTTATTATAAAAAGGTTCAATAAAAAATATCCATAATATTAAGTTTCATATAATTTATATTAAAATACTTTTACAGACGTTTTAAAATATTGGGATCTCTATTATATTTAAGAGAGTAGAAAAAGAACGAAAATTAGGGAAAATTGGTTATTATTATTATTATATCATAAAATTCTACTGCTTCTCTTTTAAAATTTGTCGCTGGGTGATTTTATCTCTTCCTACATTACGGCATATTTTTAAGCCACATATTTTCTTACACATTACATTTTCCTTTCAGCTAACGAACAAGCATTATGTACCACCTGAGGAAGCCGGCCGTAATGGTAGAGAAATTGTGTGGGTTAGAAAAACGCACCGCTCGAGATATATGCCAGAATTTAGGAGGAGATGAAAATTATACTTTTCTCAGTATTAATTTCCATATTATTTTATCATTTTCTCTCTATGATTCTGCTACATTGAGTTTCAATGTTATTCTGAATTAATAAAGTGGAGAAAACAAGCACCAACTGTCTTGGAGCATTAATATCATGGGAGGAAATTTCAAATTAATTTCAGATGTTTAGACTAATTTAGATTTCAGTTGAGCATGTTATCAGTAACTGTTTCATCCAATGAACGAGTATTCAAATGAACATACGGTTGGATTGTTAAAAGTTATGTGAAAGAGGCTCTAAAATCTAAGAACTGACATAACAATGCTTTTAGCATATTTTCCCTCTATCAAAATAGTGGAAAACCCCCGCTTATGAAGTCTATCGAGTTATTCTTTTATTCCGAAAGTGCTCATAAAAAATGTAACCCTTAGTTTACAAATAAATAAAGCAGTAATTCACATTATACTCGTATATATTTAACTGTATATGTATATATTATTCTGTCCGTGTACTTAATATGGTCAGATATTTATCTAATTTGGGGACAAAAACCTTTCCCTATAAAGAAAGATCATGTCAAACAGAGGAGGTGTTATGACATGTTTTTCAACCGAAGTCAGAAAGATGAACCTTCACCCGACAAACAACCCTAATTCTTCAGACCAAGTTCTTTAGCCTACTTGATTCTCCTACCGTGACTCTTACGCATGAAAATTAAACCAAAGAAACTGGAATTCTGGTTTAGCTGTAAAATAAGCCGGAGGCTCCAAAACACACGCATCAGTTCTAATCATTTCTTATTTGCTTTCAAAATCAAAGTAATTTTCTTGAATTTATAAATGACAAATAAATCAATATTTTTCAATTCTTCGCATTCAACGTTTTATATGGGATGTTAGAGTATAAAAAAAAAATTAGTTTCAATTATTAGAAAAAAAAATGGCAGTGCTGAAACCCTCTTTTTACCGGGCAATAGTCTGCAGGCGGCAATTTTTAATCTAGAACAGAAAACTAAAATAGTTTCGAGACAACAAAGTTCAATCTTGTATAGTACGTAGGAGTTTTAAAAAATACTAATTTTTTCAAACATGATGAACAATCATTCATTTTCTATTAAAAAATCCGTCATAAAATCGTTATAATTCAATGAATCGAAAAATTCCTACGTACTTTACTAGCAAAAATCATTAGAAAGCTGCAGTTAAAATTTGAAATTGATCGGGAAAAATTGAAGAGGCCAGAGTATCACCCAATTTGAAAAACATAGTTTTAAGAAAACGACTTCAAAGTTTAATGAGCTCTGTATCCTCCCAGCACATTCCTCACAACCCCATTCGCCAACTGAAACGCAAGTGGCCAAGAGATCAACCCTAGAATGTGTATATCTGTGAAAAAAAAAATCTGACTAGTGGTTAGTACAACTGTGCAGCTTCCCACCTTATGTACATTCATGTCAATATAATCCAGCAATAATTTACTACAAATGTATCTTATACATTGTTGTAAATTCCATATAAATAAATAAATAAAAAATTAAAAAAATTTTTAAAGGTCTTTCTTCCTATTTAATTGTTTTTCATACTGTCTTGTATTAGACCAATCGAAGATCAAAACATTATCATCATATCAGTATCGCATCGGGAAATCTCTCATAAATCGTATTTTTCCCCATTTACAAACTTTTTCCCCATAAACAATCTTGGATGTCATTTTTAAAAAGGAAAAAACGGTAAAATAAAAAGATACCCCTTAAGCAGGCTACCCACGATCAGGGTGGCCTGTCAGTTTGGCCTGAACAGTCCGCCGAAAAGACCGTTGCCTGGACAGTCTTAACTGACAGACCGGCCGGAATATATACACAGTCAGGCGACCGGCTTTCCGGCGGACTGTTCAGGCCTAACTGACCGTGTGTAGCCTGCTTTAGGGATGATCCATGTCATCAGGATTCTGTATTTTTTTATCTGCCTGAGATTTAAAATAGTTGATTTTAAATCGATAATAATAAAAAAAATGAGAACTTTTTAGAACACATAAAATGTTTGTCCTTTGTTTATAAATTAAAGAACTGAAGGAAAGAATGTGGCCCTATTAAAGAGATGCTAAATATCCCGCTAAAAGAGTTGCTTCTGTTGACTCGTTCCGTTGGAAAAGGAAATCTTCAAGAGGCAGCAGGACCTAATTCATTAGTGGCTCAAGCTCATTAAAAACGAGGGGCTTAAGTAATTGTAGTTTCTTCCTTCCGGCCTTAAGGTCCTTTTTAAAATCATCATTTTACTCTAGTCTCCAAGAAATTCCTTTCTCCCCTACAAATTGTTCAAATTATTTAATTTAATTTAGGAGTCCTTCTAATCATTTATTTATTACTCTCAAAGTAAAGAAGAAAAAAATACTTGGTTTTGGTAAATTTGTGCCAATATTTGTTTCTTATTTATTTGAAGGGCTTTGCATCTATGGCGATGAGCCCTAATACACATTTTAAAATAAATACTTCATTTACATAAAGCTAACATTGTTTCAATTAAACAATGTTTATTTTAACCAAGGCTTAAACTACATGTACATAGATATAAAAGAAAATTCATTTTTAGATGAATGAAAATAAAATACGTTAGTTTAATGAAATTAAATATTAAAATAAACAGTTAAAATTTAAAACACAAAAAGCGGAAGGAGATGGGTAAAACTTTCGCTGAATTTAAACAAAAACAGATTATATATATATATATATATATATATATATATATATATATATGTGTGTGTGTTTGTGTATAAATCACGATGCATTAAAAACTAAATAAAATTATAAAACACAATTCATTTACAATAAAAAAATAAATATAAACAAAAAACAAAACATGAATTAGTAAAAATAAAGACTTCATAGTATATTAAATAAATAAGTATTTCTTTTTATTTTAACGTCCATTATTATTAACTAAGGATTTTAGGACGGGTTATCTATAGGTTTTCACCCTTTTCTAGCCAGGATAGGTTGACGCCTTTTCTTTTTTCTAAAGAAAAGCCACCACCCTGTAATGGGAATCGAACCCGCAACCCTTGGCACCGAGTATTAATTATTAAATAAATAATTAGCATTGAAAAAAAAACCCAGAGCAGAAGGAAAATTGGCTAGATATTTTTGTAAAAATTAGTGTTCTTTAATTTAATTGATATAGTGTAGATATGAGGGCTGTCTTCTGTGAATTAATTCTCGCGGTTTGTGTAAATTGTCTTGTATTTTGCAGTTTGTCAGTATGTTTTATCGTCAGGGCAAAATTACACAGTGAGCACACGGGTATGTCCTGTCTTTGCATTAAGTACGAATGTGTTAATTGTGAGAGTCCAATTCTAAGCTTGATTATGACAACTTGATCTTTTCTGTTTAAAGACAGCTGAATTATATTGTAAGTTACTTAGAAATCAGCTCCTCCTTGGGCCTGATCCTGGTGTAAACCAGGAGCAGTAATAAATTCATAAGGAAAACAATGATTCCCTAAAATTTAAAAAGTCCGACTCGCAGGAACTGCAGTATCTTAGCGCGGTTACGTTCTTATCCCTAGTCTAATTTGTAAAGATTAAAATAGAAGCAGTTATTATTTTGGTTCCACCTGTCTTGAAAGGTCTTTATTTACGATCTTACCTGGAAGGGTCGGCTAACACTAGAAACGGCCCCGCTAGTTACAAGGTCTTGGAATCTTGGAACTCTATATTTCTAACAATAAATTGTTTTTGTTATTTTACTTAACCAGTTTTATGGTCAAATACATTATCCAACTATAAGCAATTAAAAAATAACAAGGAATAAAGCAGACAAAAAGAACCGTTCGAATAAACGAAATCAATTACTTTAAAGTTTTAAGCACTTATTTCTCCGATTGACATCGCCTAATTAAAGCTTTCGTCAGAAACTTTTTTGTAGGGCATTTAGTATTCTTTCGAATGGTAACCTTCCGCTTCCCAAGATTGTCAACGGTTTTCGAGATACTAACAAAAGTATACAAAGTTACCAAAACTTTTCTTGCCTGTTAATAAAATATTTTATTCTAACCCTTCCTTTACTCCAAACGTAACAAAAATTTCAACATATTAGTTTTAATGAAAGTAGAACATGCAGAAAATATTTCAACTGAATCCCATGATTCTAAGTTTCCAAACCAAAAACGGTATTCAAAAATTATTTTTCCAATTTTCGCGAAAACGGTTAAAGTTATCGCCTTGAAAATGGTTTCATTCGTTTTCCTAGCCCAAGAAGCCTATAAAACGAGTACTTACAAGCTTATGAACTCAAAAACGTAAGCGTTGCGTTTTTTTTGCGCGCGAATTTCGCCCCAAACGCCATCTTCCAGTGGGCGGATTCTGCTGGTTAACGAACTCAACCTTTCAAATTGGACGACGGATTTTTGTACCAAATTTCATCACAATCGGACTATTAGGGAAGCCAGAAATGAGCGAACAGACAAATATATATATATATATATATATATATATATATATATATATATATATATATATATAAATATATACAATTATACAAATTTGAACCACCGTTATTTTTGGTCTCAAGGGGTTCTGAAACGCGAAATTTTCTAGTCGGCACTTCCGGATTGTTTAATGAGATCAACCTTATAAGCGGGGTTCCTCCCTATGAAGGGAGGGAGGAACCGCGCTAAAAAGTCTCTTAATAACATCAATTAACAACATCAAACAAATTCCAAAAACAGACCGCCACAAAATATTATGAAAGGTTCATTCGATGGCGTTAATGACCCTAAGGTTGGCACGCCTTAAAAAAAAAGGAAAAAATACAGCTGATCATAATGCTTCAATCTCATTATCAGTCTTTGATGGTGTTTTGGTGTTGTTGTCTGTCGGAAACCAGTGGATAACCCAGTCTTGTGATATGTGTGTTCCTGCTGTATTACCTGCATACGTCCTGCGTAATTACTTGTCCGATGTCTATTTATCTTTTAACGTGGCTTTTTCAGCTGGTTGTTTAGTATTGTATTTAATCTGATGTCTTCATACCCCGGTATCCAAAACATTTTAATGTTTCGTTGTTTTACTCTGTGTAATGCAATTATTATTATTATGATTGTTGTGAATGTTTCTCATGGAGAGTAAAACAACCAATGAATCTGCACTAATTATAATGACACTTTGCTGTATGCTATGTAATTTGAACAATTATAAACAGTATCTTAAGTAATGCTATTTGTTTTAATGACAAAACTCTTCAGAGAATTATTATTAATGTTATGATATGTCTGAGCCGGTTGCTTAGGTTCACATACTCACATTCCTACGAGATCAGAAACTCATCATTTTGCTTAATCTGTAAAATGGAAGCAGTCTTCACATTTAGCACATTCCGAGGGAATGTAGCTATTTAGATACCGATCCTGTCTACTAGAAACCGAACATGACCCCTGTTAAAATTTATATATATATGGAGTTAAATCAGTATCACGTAGTTATGGACACCACCATATCACCTGTATGTTTTTGAAACGCTGTATCCTGTTTCTCCGTTCTTATGGTTGTGAGTTGTTCTGCTTGTACGCATAGATTATTTTTATGAAGAAAGATAAATAAAAATATAGTTTTTTTTTCTTTGTTTAATTAATAATATATGCTGCTCATTAAGAATATTAAAGATCAAAATTATTCATTTTTGTTGTGTTTATATAAAATATTTTATTTATTTATTTTAATTTTAACGTGCATTATTATTAACTAATACTCGTAATTTTAGGATGGGTTATCTAAAGGTCTTTTTCTAAAGAACAGAACAACTCCATCTTGGGAATCAAACCCTCGACCTTTGGTACGGAGCGTTAAGTGCACACGCCTTAACACTCACGGCCACCGCACACTGGTATTTTTAACTGATCAAGCTGGACAAAATTCGAAAAATTTATGAAAACAAATCTTGAATTGGTCCTTGCAGTATTTTTCTAGATAGTATATAGATTACAAAACAAGAATAAGTAAGCTCAAATAAGTCATCATTTAAGGATTAAGGATTGTTTATATTAGGGTATGTCATGCTGCAACGTTTATTACTCCATCTTTGAATGAATACTACAGTTACAAAAATGATTTGTCATTACTACAAATTATTATTTCAGGTTTCAGAAAGGTAAGTATGATCGTCTTTCATTATTTATCATAATGAATTACCATTAATGTTTGCTTTACGCGATACGATTTGTAATACCCTTATTGGTAAGTTATTATGGTATTGAACATTTGCTGTCCGGCCTCGTCCGGTCTAGTTTTATTTTTTTTCTTATTTGTCAATTAAGTATTGACTTGGAAAAACAAGAATTAGCTACCAGAATCTGCCTTTTTGAAAAATGATAACTGATTTTCTGAAAAAATGCTCATATCGAAAAGAGAACTTTTCGAAGTTTGGACCTCGAGCGATCCGTATATTTCTAGTATGAGTGCGGAAATTCAGCGACATAAGAATGATTCCTTCACAGATGAAATTATTAATTTTTTGAATGAAATTTTACTTGACCAAGAATGATTTATTAGTTTTGATAACTTAATATCGATTATATTTTTTGTTCTATTCTTGTGTTTTCAATTATTATTTTCGATATATTTTTTTTTTTCAATTTTTATTATTATTTGTAATACCTAGTCTTAAGGCTTTTTGTTGTTGCCTTTAAAAAAGTTAAAAAATTTATAAAATTAGTATAATAATAAAAAAAATTTTGGTTAACACTTAAAACGTAATGAAAAACGGCCTTTTCTGCTGAAAAGTTAGGAAACGGTAAGACTACATATCCGACCCCTAAAATAGGGTATATTCGTGGGCAGCAAGTTATTTTCTATATGAATCCTTGATAAAATAATTTTGTCCAGCTAGATCAGTTAAAAATACAACTGTGCACCGGGCCTCCAAAAACAATAAATAAATAAAACATAACTGTAATTAAACTAATGAAATCATTTGTTTTATTTTACAGTTTATTTGTAACTGTTAATGAGAAATGTAAGAGCATATAGTATACTGAGCAACGTTCTTAATTATTGAGGTCTGATATATAACTTTGTCGAGGGAACCGAGCAATATTTAAAGAAAAAAAATAAGCGTGGATACATTTCTGGTTTAAAGAAATAAGCCATTCTTTTTTTTTTTATTTATAAATGGCTTATTCTTTCAATATATTGAAAGACGGGTGCAGAAAAAGAGACAACGGCATCGAATTGAAATAAGACAAAAAACAATGCGCAATCCAAATAAAAGGATTTCATACGGATTTAAGAGTGATAATTGAATACACGACTCGACAATAAAAACACGAGCCAGGAGATATCGATTCGGATGTGGAGACAAGGAACATCATATCGCGTATGAGAGGAAGCACATTGTGGTCTGCGGAACATGAATTGTGGAGAAGTGGAGACAAAGGACCACCCCACCATCAGGGAGAGATGCACACTCATTCCTACACCTACCGCTAGAGGTGGCGATGTCCGCGGAACCTAGGCATTAATCAAAGTGCCACCGTTCCCTGTCCTTTACTAATTAATCCCTGGGGTCAGTTCCTGTGAATTATTGCCCGGACTGGGATCGTGTCCACACCCTTCGGGCGTCTACACATTTTACAAAGCGAATATTCGCAAAAAGTATTTTAATTGCCTAAATCACTAGTGATAAATCCCGTGTAAATCCTTATATGAAAAAAATGCGATCAAGATTATCTTATCCTTCTTCTTGTTGTATTCCAATGTCAAAGACCAATTTAACCTATGTCAAAGTGTTTTAGAGAATTTTCCAAGGTCCATTACTGATTTTAATGTGGATCGCAACCTCCATAATGACCTAAATATCCCTTTTGTCCAAGATATAATCCCTAACCGCTTCTCATCCTTCTATAGTAAATTAATCAATCATCCTAATCCTATAGCCCAATCCTTATCCAGCACCAATCATCCTTCCTTTCCACCAAGACGTCTTAATAGAAAGTGGCCCCGGGATCTACTAAGGTAGTGTAGTGTCGTGAAGTGAAAATCAGTGAAATTATAATAAGTGAGAGTGATATCAATGGATATTTTCTCTACTCATGATATCAATACCCACGTCTCACTCGCCTCCAATTCTCCCTGCTAGTCGGAGGGTGTGGTTGGATGGCGTAAGGTAACTCCAGGTCATCCTAGAATCCTTCCTAACAAGGAAGGTATTCGGCTGACAACTGGGGACACCTGAGGCGTGGACAAGTAACCAATTTCAAATTGCAAAATACATTTGAATTGTAGATTGTAATACATATTCTGTAAATAATATATATATATATATATATATATATATATATATATATATATATATATATATACATACATATATATGATGGAAATTCACGGAAATTCTTTAATAACATTGAAACTTCGAGCAGCAAGTGGTACAATTCTACCGCCAATGGACTACTGGTTGGGGCCAGGGTGGTCCCAAGGTACTGCCTGGAGACAGCTTGCTGAGGTTGATTTCAAAGCGTACGGCATTGCTTTGACCCCAACCAATTCTCTTATGTAATTGGCCGAGTTTTTTTCCGAGTATATTTTTTCGTACTTACGCAACACTTTTTCCGTGGCACTCACAATGTGGTAAAGGAATCCTAAAGCCGTCCAAATTGGCCTATTTAAAATCTGTATAATGATTTTGAAAGCCTGTGTGCATTTCATGTTTTAATATAATGTAATCCATGTTTAACATAATGAAAAAGTGGCAAACTGACTGGACATACACACAAGACAACAAGTTACGAGAGATTAAGCCGACAATAGGAGCCTGGAGTTCCAGTATTAGGAACTCGAGGCGTGAAGAAGTCGTGCTTACTAGACTAAGAATTGGACATTCACACTTGACACATACGTATTTGATGACAAGACAGGACAAACCGATTTGTACACTTTGCAACGTTCCTTTAACAATCAAACACATACTTACAGACTGCAGGGAAAGGGCAGACATTGACTTACCTACAGACTTACACGAATTGCTTAAACAGGACAGTATACACATTGATAATATTCTAAAATATTTAAAAAATAAAAAATAAGTTCCAACGTTTTTAGAAATCCTCCCTATAAATTATTTATTTTGTATTTATTTATATATTTTTTTTTAATAATTTATTTACCTTTATAATTATTATTTTATTTTGTTTTCTTATACAATGATAAATATTTTCAGCTACTAGAGTATCTTTTTGTTTTGTCTTTTTCATTTAGCTTTGTATTTCAACATTTAGCTTTGTTCGCACATTGAATTTAAGAGTAAATAGCCTTTGTTGTGTACTCTCAATAAATAAATAAATAATATAATGTAATCCAACTTCTTACTTAGGAATGGTTTTCTATTTATTCATCTGTTCGCTGCCTTGGCTGCTAAAATCATAAGCACCATAAATAGTGTAATATTTTTAACATATGATTGAGGCTTTTTTAACTTAGCCATAGTTACTAATATATATCTAATATTTGCTAATTCATTTGGAAAGGTATGTCACGCAGGAGCTGCTTTACTAAGCATATTCCTCAGACAGGCTGCATTCCTGAATGATCTGCATGTATATATGGAAATACAAAATGAAAATTAATGTTTTAGTCTTTTGACCCAATTTATTACTTTTTAGGGGCGAGGATAGCTCAGTGGTAGAGCACTGGTCTCAAATATGCTGGAGGACGTGAGTTCAAATCCCGAGGAAGCACTAAAGATTTTTATCTTCTAGTGTCTTCGTTCGTGGGTTTCATTCGTTCTCCCTGACCGTCCCTTGGCCAACCGAGCCTTTAATTAATTTATTTATTTTTTTTCCTTTTCTTTTGGTGCATCTACTGCTGAGGTCATTAGCATCTTTAATTAATTTATTAATGGGTACTTTGGTGCTAATGACTCTAGCAGTCAAAGCAGCAAAGGAGGAAATCAGGCGGCCGGAGCATAGTATTGGCCACACTATCTCCCAGTGTTCCGTGCGGTCATGAATCAGATACCTCTGTAGTATGTGCCCCTCACGGCCATCGAGGGCTGTTACGGGACTGATTTTTTTAATTACTTTTTATTTAATTTCGTTCCGGGTTTAATGCCGACTTATAATATACAACACTCCATACCAAAGAGTCGTGGGTTCGATTCCTACTAGGGGTTGATGGCTTTTCTTTAGAAGAAAGAGAATGTATCAGTCCTATCCTGGCTAGAAAAGGTTGATAACCTATAGGTAACCCGTCCTAAAATTCTTAGTTAATAATAAATGGACGTTAAAATTTAAATAAATAAATAAAAATATGACTTAGTTGAATAATGAAAAATTCTTAATCAATTTTAACTTGATTATTAAGGGATAGAAGAAGACAAAACAAGTACTTAATTTAAAATATATTCTTGCAAAGTATACTAATTTAATCTGTAAAATAGTGCATATTCCTAACTCTAAATGTCCACAACATATTTACTTCATGTCATTCGTTTGCATAAATGCCAATCTATAACTTCGGAATCCATTATATCCGGGGAGTTTAGGTCTTTTAACAAATCGCACAACTACTGATTTGTTGGAGGTTAGTCAATTGTCTGGCTATCATGGATAGTTCGAGACCACAGGTTTTCGAAGCTTTATTTGCTGTGCTTTTTGTTACAGAATGCCAAGAATCAGCAGCCATATAAATCACATCCTTAATAGATATTTTCTTTATTTTTTGAATTAACCCTTCCTCTTCTGCTAATAGCATTTCAGACAAAAGCTTCTTTTAGTAGTATCCTTTCAAGGCCGAAATTACTCCTTGGTCCATAGGCTGGATTATTGATGTGACATTTGCAGGGGAATACCTCGATTTTATTTCGCCCTCGCATAGGACACGCTCGTCGGGATGTGATGGTGCATTATCAATTAGGAGCAGGGCTCGATGAGGTAGTTTTTTTTCGTCCAGAAATTGTTTTACATGAGGTACAAAATGGTGCTTACGATTTGAGACTCTCAAATTGAGAGTTGTATTTCTTCTGAGAATCGGGATGAAGTTCCCGTCGTGGCCATTGGCTCAACTTCATACATATGCACATAGCCACACCCCTCCCCCTCTCAGGCATGACACCTCGGTTAATCGGGATCTCGGTTGACCGGATCTCGGTTAATCGGAACCGTACTGTACCTGCAAGCATATGAACTCACAAACGTAAGCGTTACGATTTTTTTTGGTCGAATTTTGCCCCAAACACTATCTTCCAGTGGGCGGATTCTGCTGGTTAACGAACTTGACCTTTCAAATCAGACGACAGATTTTTATACCAAATTTCATCAAAATCGGACCATTTTTGAGCTTGCTAGAGAGCGAACAGACAAGCATATATATATATATATATATATATATATATATATATATATATATACAAATTTTAACCACCTATATTTTCGTGATCTATGGGGTCTGAAACGAGAAAGTTTCTAGTCGGCACTTCCGGATTGCGTCGTGAGGTCAACCTCATAAGCGGGTTCTCCCTATGGATGTAGGGAATAACCGCGCTAAAAAGTTAGAAAATGTGAAACATTCTTATATTGTGTTCAAGAGCGAACGTTGGGAAGGTGGGGGGAGTCGCCATGATACTGTCAGTTTCATTGTTGTGGGGCGTTAAATCTATTTTCTCTTCGAGGATTTAATATATATTTTTCATGAAATATCAAACCCCACCAATAACTGCTACTTTTCTTTTACTAGTAGTACTAGAGATTTGAACGGAACCGCGCTAAGATGACGCAGTTCCTGCGAGTAGGACTTTTTTTGAAACACGATATGTCGCCCTGCTGCGTGACGTCATAAATAGTACATCCTTAATATACTCCGACAAAGCCAACTTTTGCAAATGTAAAGCGTCCCATTTATTTCAACGTTCTTCTGACTTCATATCTTGAGGGAACTATAATACTTTTGCCCCCGTAATTAGATCATTACTCTGTTTTTTTTTTTAATTATTACCATTTCTATCCTCCTTTCTACTCTTGTCTTAAAGGGAATATAATTAGCTTCTCCGGGATGACATTTAAAAAGACTGAAAACTCTTCAGTTTTATTAGCTTTTCAACATTCAAGGGGAATGTTGGGAAACTAATCTCTCTATACCATCTTTCATCAAATAAGAGGACTTTTTATGAGTTTGCTAAATCATGAGGAAATAAATTTGTATTTCCCGTTTTATTTTTTACTATATTGGCTATTTGTGCTAATCAGAGTTGGTCATTTTGAACATTCAACATCATTAAATGTAGGTTTGTGGGCGATTGTTTTTTATTTAGATTATTTTATTTGGATATACGTTTCTTTAACTAATGAGTAATAAACCATGAGGTTATCTTGCGTACCTTCATGGCCATTGATTATGGAGGTTTTTGGGAGTTTTAGAGTCTATATTGCGCCTTTCTTTTTAGGATGGGATAAGAAAATTAGGCACGAGAAGGAACGCACTTATTGAGGATTAAAGGTATGTATTATTGTAAAGGTGTTTACCGTTTAGGATAGACACATGGTTAAAGATTTCATCCTTAAATTAATTTAATAGTTTAACCTTTAGGCTGCGTAATACTCGTCGAGCGCCTGGAGTGCCTCGTCTGCTGAATACTTTCCTCACACAATGTTTCCTCGGAAGATTCCCTCTTCCCTCTTCTCTTGTACTTTACATTCCACTGGTTCTAGGTGTTTCTCCAACAGAAGTATATTGGGATAAATAATCAGAACCCTCATCGTCATCCGAAGAAAACTACACTTCACTTTCGCTCGCACCCGTCAAAAGTTTTAACAATTCTTGTTCAGAATAAATTTTCTTAGAAATATTTACACAAGCAATTGTTCACTTGAAAATCTAAAAATATACTAGAGAAATAAGTTGAGTTAATTACAGGCAAAGAGCGGTTTTCGGTTGTAAGGAGCAGGTATACGTGTACAAGTAGGCTAAGTAGTTGGAAGTTAAAGTGACAAAAATGAAATGCTATGCCCCCTATCGGCTTTGAAGGACGCTGTAGCTTCTATAAACAGCCTACAGATGGCAATAGTAGAAAGATTGATATTGGCGCTCGTAGCAGCCAAGCGCAAAAGAAGCTGGACTAATATAATAGTCCGTAGCACCCGCGGCGCTGCACCCACCGGACTGATATAATAGTCGGTAGCAGCCTAAGTGTTAATATTTTCTCCAGTCCTATTGTCATGCTTCATCCTGAATAAGAAGGATTCCACCTGCCTCATTCAAACTTCAAGTCTAAATTCTTCACAGAACGTTGTTGAGGCAAGTAGAGGCAATTGGAGCGTTGAGGGACCTCATGACGTCATCAGCTGATGACGTCAGCCAGTGACGTCACAGTGACGTCACAGCGACGTCACAGTGACGTCATCAGCTGACGTCATCAGCCGGAGGACTGTCAGCCAGCTGACGTCACGCCGGTGACGTCACGCCGGTGACGTCATCGCTAGCGAAAACAGTGTCAGCCAGCCGCCATCTTCCTCACGAAGCTGACCTGAAACGGACCTGACCTAGGTTAATAGCGCGTTTCGTCTGTTAGCGCGTTTCCACGTTTGAAACGACGCCGGACAGCTGACGCCGCCAATAAGCTAACGTCGCGCTGTTGACGACAGTGCTTTGACGCGGTGCTGACCTAGGTTAATAGCGAGGGTCATCTATTAGCGCGCTTCCAAGTTTGAAACATTACCAGTCAGCTGACGCCGCCAATAAGCTAACGTCACGCTGTTCATTGCTTTGCCGCGATGCTGGCCTAGGTTAATAGCACGTTAAAGGGGTAGGTTCTTACGATGTTTTTTGGAATTAGAAAAAACACGCTCCGCCAATTTCTTCACGAAGCTGGAGGTCCTTCAACGTACTGAGCGCAGCTGTAAGCGCCTCTATGAAGTGATGCTGCGATCAATAGCGCGCAGCATGTTTTTCATAATTTCCTTAGCGAAAGCAGGGTTAGTCAGTAGTAACCAGCTGTACTGACGTATCCTCAAAATCAATAACATATAGTGTGACGAGCGTCTAGATACATATCACAGCTTGTAAGAGTTTGTTAAGCAGGGTAATAGGGTGAGTGGTAGAGCACTGGACTAATAAGCTAGAGGTCAAATCCCGAGCAAGCACTAAGCACTAGTGTCTTCGTTCATGGCCGTCCCTAGGCTAACCCAGCCTTTAATTAATTTAATAATGGGTACCTGGGATGACTCTAGCAGTTGAAGCAGGCAATGGGTGGCCAGAGCATAGTACTGCCCACTAGTGTGCCGTATGAAACAGATACCTCTACTACCCTCAAGGCCCTCGTGGCCTGTTACGAGGGCTCTGAGGGTAATAGGAGGTTGTAATCTTAGTATTATATTGTTTAGAATAAATAACAGTTTCGCTCTCTCACATTAATCGTGTAGGCGATATGTGATAGAGGGGACTGCTCCTTATCTTTACCTCGCCCCTCCATCCAACAGACTCCTCAGTAGACTCAGCAACCTACAGCTGCAAGAACCTTCAACACGCACAAGTGAGTGGAATAATTATTTTATTGTAACAGATCACTCACTTATGGCGATGTCGGGGTGATAAAAGTGTCAATAGGATAAATAAATAGGCATGTTCAGGATAAAGCGTGTTTTATTTTGTTATAACATAAAAAGGTTAACTTAAATGTACAAAAAGATTTACAACTTCCCTTAACTTAGTAGTTAATTTAAATGTACAAAAAGGTTTACAACTAGCCTTAACTTTTACAAAGTGCTAATTTAAAACTAACTTTCCTTAACTTAGATTTACAACCAACTTTAACTTAGATTTACAAAAATAGCTTATCTATCCTTAACTTAGATTTACAACCAACCTTAACTTAGATTTACAACTAACCTTAACTTATAAAGTATTAGGGAGCGCAAGTAAGTTGTCCGAAGGTATCTTATAATGACCTAATGCTAGAGTGGAGACGGTATCTTTAAGAATATACCTTTTGTCATCATTTGCTGATAGAGATATTTTATTAACTTCTGTACTATAAATGAAATGTTTGGATGATCGGATAAACTTCATGGGATGACGAGCTGTATCATGGGTTTGTAGGCAAGAGACATAATCTTGAAAGGTGATTTTATTTTTCAATACGGCTTTCTTAACACCTTTAGCTTTACGAATTTCACGTTTATCGATAAGTATTGCATACATTTTTGCCCGAAGTCCTACAAACGCATTTATTAGCTCACCATTGGTCTCATCTTTGAATTTACCTAATACCTTTTTGTTCAGAGTCGAGAAACATTTATGATCGGGAGGGAAGTCGGATGTATCCAAATACGGTAGGAGATCTATATAATCCTGGAATATATCTTCAGTAAATATCTTATATATGAATGAATCCGTATCTGTATAAGATAGGATTAGCCTTTCAGGTCCGAAACGTGGCATCATAACGTCGTAGTGGTAAGCGTACATGGTAGTCTTTGAAAGATCTAAAACACTTAGACCGATGTAAAGGGGCTTATTAAATTTTACTTTATTCTTTAACAGATGTATAGCAGCTAGGTTCTCGGTGTATATAGTCCTATCAATAAAATTATTTTTCGAAACCATTTTTTCAATCTTTTTAGCGTCACACACAAGCTGCATATTCATTCGATTTCTGACATTTTCCATAGTTTTACCGAAAACCGAGTTATTATACAATTTGTACAGATCTTTTTCAAAAGCCGTGCGAGCAGTTGTTCGAAGTTGCGTATTATGGGAAATGTACGGTTCGAGCCATTTAGACTGTCGAAATTTTATTGCTCTATTAATTTTCTTTAAAATGAGACCGTGGTCTAAAGCTTGCTTGAGAGCTACGTAATGGACGATATAATTTCTCCTAGGATTTAAATGAGGGACTAGTTTCCTGTGCTCACTCACCTCTATATTGTCAGGTAGAAATGGTAGGGAGTTGTGCAAATCGTGTAGCTCTTGAGGGTAGTCGACATCAACATCTAGGATATATCCGTAGTCAGGTGAGAGTTTGCTTAGATCTATATCCCCCTCCACCCATTCAAACCCCCCATAGGGTAGCGATTGCACCATTGCATGTCCATATAAATTATTTGCATCTTGATAAACGATATACGACGATGGCTCATTAGGATTATAGTTATTCAAGTATTTATTGTTAGCTTCGATGAATCTGTGCGATACTTGGCATATTCCTCCTCGTATTCCTCGCTCAATCATTAATATCATATCATAATCGGTGAGCAGTTGAAGTCTCACACCTGTAAAGCGGAGCATGGCATCCCAAGAAAGTCCGGGAAGGGTGAAGTAGTTACAGGGGTCGAGCTTATGCGTCTTCAGGGTGATATCTCGAAATACCTCGAAGACATCCGATAGCAGTAATACATCCGTTCTGAGATAATGGTCGCTATACTCCCCTATGGTGCGACATTTAAATGTATTCCACACATTTATAGCGTGCTGGTAGTCTTCATCAGAAACGGTTGTATCCGTTAACTTATTATAAAAATACGTTTTGTCCGGCAATGCTTGCTCCTCTAACGTGCTCCAACCAGTGACGTAATCGTATGGGAATACCCCCTTACGCGATAATAGTTGAACATGTTCTGGCGGGTAAAATTTTGAAATCTCACGTAGCTCCGGTAAATTTTTAGCTAGACTGTCTAGACTGCTTGACATGAATCTAAAAGTATCCAAAAAGCGGAGCTCTAGGGTTTCCGTCACTGATTTGCTAAACGAGATATACTTCTCTTCGGTGTTGGGGATCACCGATATCTTCTTAGTATTACACCCCAACTGTCTCACTATATGATGAGCATCGTATGACGAGAGGTTATGAAACAATACCGGTAAAAACGAAGGGTTTGAATATCGTAGATTGCAAGACTGGTGTGCGCTACCTCTAAATAAGCCTGTGAGATGATTATGATCTTTAACCTTAATATCCGACGAAGTAAACGGCTTATCACACATGTAGCAATGCGTGCTTGCCTCGTATCGTTGCGCTTCCTCGCTGGTCAGGGGTTTCATTGGAGCGTACGTCCTATAGAGATCTGATACCATCTCTGCGATCTTTATCAGGTATTCCATTAGATGCTTACCAGCATCCTTTCCTCTGTATAAGTACGGCTCCTTAGGTAGAGGTGTCTCTAGATGGGCAACTTCGTCGGACATTTTTAGGTAGCAGCAAAAACTCATAGGCTCGTGGAGCTGATAGTTGAGCGTATATGACGCACTCGGATCGGGCTGACACGTATGCACAGGTCTGAGGATGCTCTCGAAGTCGCAATATATGACGTAAGGAACTCTTAACGATCTCTCCACGTGCTCGAATTCTACATAAGCCTTATTAGTAGGTAGCTCAACTCGGGCAGGAGGGTTTTTTATACAGTAAACTTTATGGTCCGCCATTTTTTCAGAAGCTGGCTTTATTCTGTTATCAAAATGGGTGAAACACCGTTTGCAAATAAGCTTTTTAGCGTGACGTTTCGAAACTTGTGATCCTACTAATCTATCGAAATCCTTAATGTATACATAGTGGGAAAGCTCCTCTTGCTCTAGTAGTAGGAGATCTCGGTGATCCGGAAGCTCGGAATCAACGACTTTTATGGGATAAACATTGAGATCTTTATCCAGCCCGAACACATTGATCGAAATATTATTGAGTTTTTCAAAATGTTTTATATCCTTTACAGGTGTGGGGAAAGTCAAGTGGGAGAAATCATACCGGCTCTCAAGATTAGAATAAACAGAAACTCTATGAGGGGTTCCCGATGCAAATTTGGCTAAGACTGAATAGACGAAGCATCTAGAGTCATTGTTTTGGACATTAATGCAAGCCCGCCTATCTTTTATCTTAGCGGGTAGTTCGATATAACTACTACCTCTCAACGGGGTATATTTATTAATTTTCAATCGCATCCCATCGATTGCAGCTAAGGTCCAACCGCTACGTTTTAATTGAGACTCCTCAAGCTCCTTATCCAATTTTTCACACATCGTAGTAAGAAGTTCCTCTATATCTGTATCAGCGAAAACGGGGCTATTTTTAGTTTTTACTGTTACTGATAACTCATCTCCACTTACATTAGTCATCAGACAATCTAAAACTAAATTAAACTTAATACTATGATGTTCTACTATACTATTACTTATCTTATCCTTAATAATATACCTTACAGACGTACAAAACCTAGGAATATCTGAGTTAGTCTCGGACCTAATAAAAAAAGATCTTAACCTACTTTTGAACGCAGTCTCATATTCTACTATTCCGCTAGAGTCTGGCAGCTCACCTAGTAGCTCTTCGTTGCTAGGCTCTCCTCGCTGTCGTTTCGCAGGCGGCTGACCACAACAGCTCTCATGACGCTCCAAGTTATGTAGGTTACTGAAGCGGAAGCTGCAGTGCGCGCAGGATCGCCCTGGGCAGTCATGTATCCCCAACTGGCCGCAAAGATTGCAAGCG
This sequence comes from Gonocerus acuteangulatus, assembly GCA_946811695.1. Taxonomy (NCBI): domain Eukaryota; kingdom Metazoa; phylum Arthropoda; class Insecta; order Hemiptera; family Coreidae; genus Gonocerus; species Gonocerus acuteangulatus. Next base: position 44,266,274 of record OX328124.1, on the reverse strand, counting down.
CGGCATACTTGCTCATGACGAATCCTATTGTCAATCCTAGAAAACGCCTTGGAACACTTGGAGCAGTTCATAGTGCCTGATGGTGAGTACCTCTGACTGATGGTGGATACCTCTGACTGATGGCGCATGCTCTTATATACTAATCAGGCTGGAGGGGAGGGGTAGGGATAGAGAGGGGTTGGAGGGGAGGGGTAGGGATAGAGAGGTGGGGATAGAGAGGTAGGGATTGATAAATAACATAACCAGTTCAGCATACATCCATTTATTCATAAAGTTCAATTACAAAGTTTTAAATTCCAATATAATATAATCCAGGCAGGTAAAAACATAGTCCTCCATAAACTGTTGTCGCCAGCCGTAGAGCCTTAATGGTGTAGGGAACTCCTCGCCGATATCGTAATATTTCTTTCCATCATACTCAGCTGCACAGTGCGTATTTCTAACAGAAGATTTTAAACAGAAAGATTAACGTTTTTGAAAATATGGATATGATGACCTCGATGGGTGGTGGGGAGGTTGTTGACACAGGAGTATGATGAGGAAGGATGTAGAAATAATTACTAAGAGCCTGATAGGAGAGCAGCAGGATTGGCTCATAGTTATAATCAGCAGGAAAAGTCACTCCCCGAATCCGGTGATAAAGGTTAAAAAATGATATGACTAAGCTATGACTCAATCTCGGAGATTATTATTATATAATATTTTTAGCAGGCTCCCATGTAGGCTTTCGAAAACCTAACCATTTCACTAAAACGTGATTATTTTTTCTTCTCAGTATTTTCTCTACCAGATATACGTCGTTGAACGTAGTTTTCTGCAATTCCCCGGAATAAAACGCGCCTTTGATGGGACTACCGTTCAGGTCCTTCAAGATATAGGTAGGAGGCTTCGTAGTTTTTACTTCTTCAATCTTAAACACCTCCGTTGAATAGTTGGGGTGGTAGGCTTTGTCGAAAACACCTCTCTCGCGCGATATTCGTACATAATCATCCTTCTTAAGAGGGCGAGAATGTCGTTTGATGCTGTCGAAAGGTGCTAGGCTTCTATATTTTGAAAGTATATAATTCTCATTATCTTTATTAACTTGGGCCGGAGCCATTCCTATAGTCCTATGCTTGTCGGTATTATACTCATGAGCAATATCTTGTAGCATGTGTAAATATCGGAACGATCCCTGAAGATGAAATCTGCGATACATCTTAGCCTTGATAGTTCTTATCAATCTTTCAACATGCGCGCATTTTATTGAAGAATATGTACTATAGTGCCTCACACCCTTCTCCTTCATGAGCTTCTCAAAGGGCTTGTTATAAAATTCTTTCCCTCTATCAGTTTGTAACAATGTAGGTACCCCTCGAGTCAGGATTTTCCTCATAGCTTTAGTTACTTCGTCTCCGCTCTTATCTTTCAACGGCTCCATGTATACGTATTTACTGAATGCGTCGATAACTATTAAAATGTATTGATACCCCGTGTTTTGCTTTTTATATTCTTTAAAATCCATCAGGTCAGCTTCCCAAAGATCGTTAATGCCCTTGAGGTTGTAATGGCGGCGCCGGAAGTGTACTCGTACCGGCCGGTGTATCTCCTCGATCAATCTTTCCTTCACAGGGTTGTCCATTTAACGTTTTCAAAACGCAGGCTAAGTATGCCTTTAAGTAGCCTAAGCTGACCGCGTCTGTATCATCCGAAGGATCTGATAAATTAGTAATTCTCTTACCGTAAGCGCTATATATATTGGATTTATTCGTAATACAATTTCCGTCGACGTAACCTTTCGTAGCCGCGTCGTAGGAGAATATAGGAGGGGCAACGCCGGTGATCCGCCTATTTTCAATGTCCAGAAGGTTATTAGATATAAAATATCTCGATATCCTCCGATCGTAGTGATACTCGCCAGTCCTAGGGTTGTAAGCCATGCTCTCGCTTCGACTTCTAGTTAGTAAATGATTCCTAATTCCCGCAACTCGCTAATTATACTTACCTGTTCGTTCGTTACCCCGGTGTTTCCGGCGAGTTGTGACGCTACTAGCTTTCTTAATCTATCGACTAACTCATCGGCCGACGCGTAATATTCGACTCGGGGCTGACTAGTATTCATGTTTAAACCCCTTCCTAACTGAAAAAGGTTCTGAATAACGCCCTTATATTTTCTACTGTTATGAAACCGTTTAAGTTTTCCGTGTACGTCTAAGTGTACTCCCGTACGTTTAAGAATGTCCTTGTAAGCCTTAAGATCCGATCTCTTGTAATCCTTAGGGGCCTTAAAGAATAATAGCTGTAAAAGACCTCGTGTACGTTTATATCTACCATCTTTCACGCGTATCTCATTCGGATCGATTATCACCCTAGCTTTCCCAAGATGTAATACTCCATCTTTACCCTCTCGAATGCCGTAAACTCTATCCCTATCAATTCTCTGGAGGTAGTACTCTAGGTCATCAGCTTTCGCCCCATCATAGGAAGTATCATAGGAAGTATCACTATCGGAGGACGCCTCCGTTTTTTCTAGTTTTACCGCGATTGCTGGCTCAGGGTTTACATCGGGTTCGGGGTTTACATCAGTTTCAGGCTCAGGGTTTACGGAGGTTTTAGGCTCAGGGTTTACTAAAGGTTTTAAGCTCCCTATAGATGTTGTAATAGGTGCAAATGTCTTCTCTAATAGAGCATTATCAGTAAAATCAGACTTTTTAATAGTGTTATATTTCTCCTTGATAGCTTTCGTAAGCTTTACCAGCTCCTTCTTCGTGTCCATCGTAATGTCGACTGATGTATACATAGCTATATAACTTATATATATAGGGATGAGGTAGGATAACAAAAAACACAGGTCATTACATTGCATAAACTTTTATTGTCTCATAATATGTTAACATAGAATAAACTTATCAAAAGATTGTCTATAATAACCTTTATTAATGTTACATTCGGCGTTAATAGTTATAAATCCATGCTGCTCTGACGACCAGCAATGTTTACACATATTGACAAACTCCTTAAAGCTAACATTAGTTATATTATCATTATAAAAATTTCGCAGGTTTCGCATATCCTGCTTAAATAATACAAACACATTAGCATTATCTCTAATAAGATGCTTAGGCACCTTAGTAAATGTTTGAACAAGATAGATTACATCTATGCATTTATGCCTTCCAAAGGAGAATAAGTCTCTGATTACATCCTGCTTAGAAGTAATGACGTCGTCGAATATGAAGACTGAATTAAGTTTTATTTCTGATAATTGAACCTCGCTGACGTCATCGTATAAATAATAGCCAATTTCTGGCACTTTGCTAAACACTTCTCCTAATAGCTTATATTTTAACTGATGTAGCGTCTTGGCGCAAATGTAGACGTTCTCAAAACGTAGTCCATTCTCGTGTAGAAGAAGTGTTAAGACCAAATCCGTCTTCCCAGCTCCTGAAGGTCCGGCTATGATGCATCGAAGAGAGTGAGGAAACAGGCTGGAATGTCTCTTGACAGGTTCATCTTCTCTGGGGAGCTCTACTCGTGTTATCGACTCTGGCTGTTGAGCTATTTTCATGTTTTACGCACGATATTCTTTGACGGGTTATACTCGATGATTCTATCGTTTATAATCAGCGCGTAGGCGCTCGTTTTTGGCGGGAAATTTATAGAGGCTTCTATTTCAATTCTTATATCGATATTCCCCGATTTAACTGAATCGTTCTGTTTACTACAATCGATAACGATTATAGGCGAATTCGATACGAACTCATGGAAGCCTAAGTACGACTGCCCTTGCTCATTATAGTAAGATTGTTTAAATCTTAAATAATTCTCATAGAATACGACTTGATTATTTTTAGTGTGATCGACATTCCATGCTTCGTAGGGGTAATATTCGGAATTCAACCACACTCGTACGTCCCTCACGCTGCAATGATCGAATTTGGACATATCTTTACTCAACTTGTTATTTCTATCCGCCTGAAAAGCCACAATAACGTATCTAGGCTTCTCGAGCCCAGCGCTCGTTTTTACCGTCCAATTATGCTTTGTACTCGCTGGTAAAGAAGGGAATTCGAACAATTCCCAACTCCTAAACGGAACGACGATATCTTCGTCATTTTTTAAAACTTTATACACGCGCAGTTTTTCCTCGTCCGATAAAGTTATATATGGAACGCTCCAGGAAACTTTCTGAAGATTCAGTTTATACTTTGTATCATCGACTTGTGCTGTTAAGGCGTTTACATCGGTTCTAGATCTGATTAGAATCAATTCCTGCTGCATTTGTACTATAATCTTATCATAATCCTCAGCAAATCCTAAAAGTATTTTTAGGGGGATTATAACCGTAAAGTTTCCACTGTCATTAATCGTATAATTGGTAGACCCCCACCCCGCATGCTCTAAATTTTTAACGGTCGTTGGGCTGAATGAGCAATAGCCCTTAAGTGTGGAGGTTATCCCACAATTTCGAACCCGATCGACCTCTACACCTCCAATTTCATATCTGATTTCGTCAAAGAGAAACGCGAACGCGTTGTTAATTAAAGTGACATCAGTCGTTTTAGTACCGTCCTCCTTAGTGAGAGCGCCTTCTAGATAGATATAACTCTCCGACGGTAGTGTGCAGATATCCTGCTGTCTGATAGCGATTCTAATCTCGTCGCTAGGCGCAAACGTTAGCGTCGAATAAGGCTGATGGGAGTGGTACTCGGAGCGTACTATTCGAGTATCGAATCTAACATCATCTGTGATATCGAGCATATTTGATCTTAAATCCAAGCTGTTTGAGGAACTCTATGTTTCTAGGAGATAAGTAGAACCTCTCGCTTCTCCTATCTTCGTACGAATGTTTGGAAAATACTATTCCCATTCTTTTATATGTAATCGGATAGTTATAGTCTCGCCGTTAAAGTTGACTAAATCTCCGTCGATATCTATGAGACGTACTCTTACGGTATCGATGACGTTTGTATTAAGAGGGTAGTATATAATGTTTTTCGGATGTACGTTAATAGCGTAGCCAGGTGCGACGCCCGGTGTAAACTGATGAATATCATGGGTAGGTACCCCGTTTTTATAGGCTCCATTAGCTATGGAGCACTCTAACGAAATAGTCAGAGCGTCTGTAATATTTACAGGCTCGAGTCCTTCATATGATTCATTAGCAGGGATGACTCTTTCTTCCACCCCCAACAGTTCGGCAAAATTGTTAGGGACTGAGAAATCTAGCGCGTAATTACAACTTAACTTTACACGCTTAGTCGTACTACTCGCGTATAAACGTAGCGATGGTTCAGGACCTGTTCTCAACTTTTTGTCGGTATAAAGATTCTCCATGAGAGCCCGCAGCATGTCAGCTATGTCGGAAACTTCATACGCGCCTTGCGGAATCGTAACCCTATGACATATGACATCACATATGCCGATCGTGTCATTCTTACCTCTAATAATGTTAGGTATCGAGTTGAAGGAATCCAGCGATAATAACCCTATATGATATTCGCGCGAGCTGTCGAGAGTGATGGGAGGAAAAAATGTATTGGTAATTTCCGACTTATCATCGCTCATAACAATTGTTAGATTACGCATTTTTTGATCTGTTGTAAAGGAATGTGAGGCAAAGATGTCCGCAGATAGCGCTCCGCCAAGACTGATCGCGCTGACGATTATAGCTTATATTTAAGCCGTTTACATATTTTATAACCTCTAGTGGTGGGGGTAGATCTCCAAAGCTGTCATAATAAACAATGTCGTTATCATATTTAGATAAGGCTGCCCAGTGAGTCCCCTCGTTCTCGTCCAAGTTAATAACGATATTTTCCTTATTTAAAGGTTTACGAGGAAGCGCATTTCTCGCGTACACTCCTCTAAAATGTTTAATATACCGCTTAGCGACTCTATCGATTTCAATATCCGTTAATGCTCGGATAGGCAGTCTTTTTACAAATGGCGGGAAATTTTTTTTTTTAACCCCTTCCCCTCCCACGGTTTTAGGTATAGCCCATAGCCTTTCTTGTAAGGCTTTAAGTATAAGCCGCTACCGATTTGTTTCTTCTCCATATTCATATTATGACGTTTTTCTTCCTCGAGTCTCAATCGAGCGTCTCGGGCTTCATTTACTGTTTTAGCAATGCTTGAAGCTCCTGACGCAATTGTGCCGAGAGCGCTTAATGCGGCAAAAATGGGTATTAGAGGAATAACTCCTCCTTTTTGAGGGATAGGGATGATGCGGGGAATCTTTGTCTGCTTACGAAATACTTTTTTAGCAATCGCATAAGCCTTATCTATATTTTTAGATATCCCGTTCCCCTTCCTCATATGCTTTTTTATACGTCTTAACGATGTTGTAAAACAGCAGCTCCCCCCTCCTACTTTCGTTTTGAGCTTCATCGCGTTTGTAACAGCCCACGCAGCAGCCCTCTCACCGAACGAAGAATCTGGCGCCTTGACGCGCTCCCAAGCCTCGTCAGCTAACCTTTTATCAGCTTCCGTTCGGTCTTTATTTGTAGAATAAGCTATATCGTGTCTTTTACAGGCTTCGTCTAAAGGGTTAATCCCTTTATCACCTCTTGCTAGTCTTTCCTTGAGCTTAGTTCCTGGTCCGCAGTATCTATAACCTGGTAAATGTGCTTCGAATGGTAGCTTATCAATTAGCGAATTCAAAAAGCCTCTTCCTCGATGTGTTCTCCTCCGCATATCTCTTCATACTCATACCATTCTTACTCACCTTGCATTTATATAGGATGGGGGTGAGATGAACAAAAAAACATAGGGTTTTTATATATAACTGTTTATTAAGTGAGAGGTTACATATAAGGTTATGAACAAGGTTACATATTGAATATATATGGTTACATATTTAGAACGTATTTTATATAATCCTCAGGAGCGTGTTGTTGATAGGAGAGCGCCACCTCCCAGTCCCAGCGGTGCTTATTATCTATGATGAAACGGATGGAGAGGTCCTGATGCTTGATGATGTAACCCCAGTCCAGCTCTGCTTCAAATTCGTTTATGAACTCCTCCGACAGCTTTTGATAGATTGAAATAGTCTTCCAGTCGACTTTATCAGCGTGCTTCCTTATAAATGCCTCGCTAAGATTTTGATTCCTAGATATAGTCGACCAACATATACGCGCGCTATATCTCTCCATAATAGCTTCGCTTAGGTTTCCATCCCTCGATAAGTCGTCCCAGTCGAGGTAGTCAGCAAATTCGGTGATCATTTCATCTGATAGGGTGTTGTAGTTCCATTTCAAATCAGCAAGGAGAGCTTTCTTAGCTATGAGGTATACTTGAAACATACCTTCCATCTCGACGCCTGCTTTCAAACTGCCTATCGATATACCTCATGGAGTATAGGATAGCATTTCCCCCACCACCGGATATATACATCCCCGCTCCAGAATTGTTAGCTTAGACATCCTCTTTATGAGGTTGTCAATACCTCTCTTCTTATCGTATACATCTATTTCAGCCCTCAGCTCGTGCAGTTTGTTAATAAATGTATCTATTTTTCTATTCATGCGATGTTGGGTTAGTAGATAATTAGCTTCTTGAATAAGGTCATAAGATAATAAATGAGCGAGTATATTCTTACGCTCCTCTAGATCTCTCCCTTCTATGACGCATTCGACATTTCTCTCAGCAAGAAAGTTCATAACAAGTATGATGTCATTCTCAGTATTAACTAGATCTTTGAAGATACGACGCGCACTCGTCAAAGGCTTCATCACGACTAATCCTCGTTGAGTAAGTAGAATTCTAAACTTCTCAGGTTCTCCTCTGTTCCATAGGTCTTTTTGTACCATTCCACGTAGTCGTCATAGAAAACCACCTTGAAATCTACTCCTTTATCACCTCTTTCGAATAACATTTCCCAATCGACTCTGTCTCTATGCTTGATGATCTGATAAAGATACATTTTCTGATACTTGCAAACCAAAGTCCAGTCTAATAGCGTCTTGTAATGATCCAACATCTCATCTGTAAGTGGTTGATAACGTGATATATGCCCCCAATTGATTAGATTTGCAAACATGCCTAACTCTTCAACTGTGAAGCGGTGAAATAGCGAAACTAGATTCCAGTTCAGCTTATGTTGAAATTCTATGAGGAAGGACGTGCTCAGAGAGCCTGATCTTGAAATTTCATCCCAACACTTGCACGACTCCATTGCGACTGATGGTGATAACGCTTAACTCCTCCTTATAGATGTCCTTACGACAGGTATACTCTCATATATCCGGTTCTAGCGACTCGACATATTGGGCATTTCTTTAATATTTTTGCGCAATCCGAGCAAGTTGCTACGTGCGCACATGGAAGGAATGCTATCTCAACTACATCTGCGAAGCATATCTTACATAAATGACCGTCTCCTGATCCATTTTTCTTTTTGAGAACTAGCGGGCACGTGGGGAACCATATAGTATGTTGCATCCATACATCATCATTCTCCTCCCACTCTTTTAACCCCCCTCCACAGCAGTAACAGATAGTCTGGTCAGCCTTCCCTGTGTAAAAAAATCCTGCTTCTATCAACGCTTCGGGGTTTATTTTGCTACTTAAAGGCCAAGTATCGAACGATCTTCTGCGTGCTTCAATTAGTTGGTACTCTGGAAAGCTGACCCGTCTTGAGAAAGGGTGGCTCCCACCGCTAGCGCTATAACCGCTGTGCTCATCCTCTGATTGCGCTGCCATGACTGAATGCGCGTCTCTAGAGCTTCTAAGGATCTAAGGGGGGCCTAGTATGACTCATGCTAAGACTATTGGCGGGAAACTGCTCTTAGATACGGATGTGATTAGGCGGTATCCATGTTGGCTTCGTGAGGAAGATGGCGGCTGGCTGACACTGTTTTCGCTAGCGATGACGTCACCGGCGTGACGTCACCGACGTGACGTCAGCTGGCTGACAGTCCTCCGGCTGATGACGTCAGCTGATGACGTCACTGTGACGTCGCTGTGACGTCACTGTGACGTCACTGGCTGATGACGTCAGCTGATGACGTCATGAGGTCCCTCAACGCTCCAATTGCCTCTACTGAGGCAATATAAGGGACATGACACTCCTGGCATTTTATGAGCAATGGAAGAAGGGTTCGGATAATCTCATTGATACCCAGAAAAGCAAATCTTCCGTGAAAAGGTAGCCAGCCTTGCGCAAAGAATCATTTACCTGTCAAGGTGGGTGTCGCACTCCGCTATATCTTGAATACTTAAGCATTTTGTGCAATATACAACTCTTATTTAATGCTTATAACAATATACAACCCAGACGAGTATTTGTTCTGAATATTTCATCGGATTGTACTTTGTACGTTGCTACCATAGACGATGAGACGTTTGCCATTTTTAGTATTCCGAAAAACATTTCAGATACTCATTCTACAAGTCGCTGTAAGTAGGTCATTTAGAATTTATGAATAACGTACCGTATGACTGAAAATATTGAAGATGCATTTTTTTAGTGCAATGTCTCTTCAAACCACTTACAAAAATCGTTGTTAAAAAAGCTTATCGATTTTTTTACCTTTTATTTGTTTGTGGTGCCTTCTCTTTCTCAATAGAATCGCCGTCAGAAGGAGCTGATTATAACATCAATGGGTAGTTAGGAAAGTTGTTCAAACGTCATTCAATCATGTTTATTCATTGTTCTGGCAAGGTTTAATAATTGTTGGAATATGTGTTAGAAAAAAAAAAACTTGCTTCAGCAACGGGCTCATATTTAATAACTCATTGTTCTTCTGGATATTTTCAAATAGCTCAAAGTGCAAGTTTTCTTTCTATCAATTATGCATGAAAACCTCTCCTAGTTGGTAGATATGAAAGCGATCAATGGAAGTTCATTATGCCGACGGGAGAGCTGATTTAGGTCGAAGTGAGTAAATTTAAATTACTTATCAGTCGACTGGGGAGGGAGGAAAGGCTGCTGCGGTCCGAAAAGTTTGCCCATGCAGTAAATCATGACTCCCAGACCTCCCAGAACTAATTATACTAACGGCTGATCCCTTCTGATAAACCCATTAACATTTCTGCGAATAGGTTCTTGAAAAACTTTTCTCCAGGGAAGCGATCTGCTCTTCTCCCTGTAGATTTATGATATACTTTCATCCCGAGAAATGAAATCATTCATAAAGCATCTCTCAAGTGGCACATTACAGGATTGAAGATTTAAATTTTTTATTGGCGGGTTTAATTAGTTTGGAAAAAGAAGATACATTTGTATAGTTATCATCACCTTTCGCTATGAGCGATTACGTTGTCCCAGTAAATTACAACAAATATTTAATAATCAATTTCTTGACATTGATTTGGCTGGACGGTGGTGGTACATCAACAATAGGAACACCAACAACTCCAGATCTCCACCACAAATGATTTATTTTATTGTTAAATCATGCTTTCGGATTCTACAGCTCCATCATTAGTGCTTCTAGTTCCTTACTGCAGGCAGTTGAACAGTAAACTGGAGTCTACGGCCTGTTGGTGTAGATATAAGACCTACATGTAAAAGCAAGTTGATAAAGTTAGTTCATATGATGGCTGCAATTTCGATTGCAATTTACATTTAAATAAATTATAATTAATAATTAACGAAACGAAAAATATATTTTTGACCTCTATCGAGACCTAGAGATACGGATCTGGGGCTCTTGGAATTAGGACAAGTCCTGTTTCGAATTTGGCCTTCAGGGGGAAAATCGAAGTGTTCTTCGTTTCGAGCTTGCAGTGCGGGTGTCAATCAGTGGATATATTGGCTCAAGAGCGATACAGAGATTAGGGAATTCACTGTTCAGCCATTCCGTCACCATTCTTCCATTCTGAGCTGGGCAACCATCAATTTGAAACTAGAGTGAGTTAATATTTGGTAGATGGGATTGTGTAATAAACGTCATGTAGTGTGGAAAGAATGGGACATCATTATCATCGTGTAAAATTAAAGAATTTGTTCAGAGTGGCACCTTTACACTAAAGCACATTTATTGGCTTTGAGTTAGAAATCAGAAGAAAATAGATTGAAATGGATTTTTTCTAAAACTACGAGGTCCCATTTTGAAGCTTATTAAATAATGCAACTTTCAAGGTGGAGGCAAACCTCTAAGCCGAAAAATAGCTGATTAAGAAAATATTGAATAATTGAATAAAACACTAATATTAAACATTCTCACTTATATGGATTTTAATATAGCTCTTAATTTACATTGTAATATTACAATAACGGGTGTTTCTTAATGGACATTTAATATAGATTCTAAAAATGTGGTAAAAAAGACAGAAGTTTGAGTAGCTCCTCTACATTTTCAGATAGAACGCTCATTTTTGCCCCTGTGAACTACAAATGATGTGCAGAATGAACCTCTGAAGTTATGACATCTCAATGCGGACACACTGTATATGTATATACGACATATAGCCTTCTGAACGCTGAGGTCGTTGCGTTGCACCTAACTGGTGCAGGGGTCTCCCGTGGTCTAGTGGGTAGCGCGCTTGATTCATAAGCGGGAGATGGTGCGTTCGATCCCCACTGGCACCAGATATTTTCTCATCTCAGGGCTTGCTGAGGAAATTCCTGGCTGCACCTTGGATGTCGGCGCAAATAGCCAAGATTTGTTGATGCACCGTAAAAAAAAAAAAAAAAAAAAAAAAAAAAAAAAAAAAAAAAAAAAAAAAAAAAAAAAATCATTATTGATATATTGAATTAATTTTATATAATTACCTATATATTATGTTATAATGTTTTGCCACTTTAGCCTGTAAAAGTTTATTGTTTTATTGGACTGCATTTACGAATATGCATTACACAGATTTACCAATAATATTTAACATTTATTTTACTGGTTTACGTAGGTAGTTTAAGACAAGTCTATAGAAGACGAAAAGTAATTAAAATCTAAGGCGTGAAAAGGGTGAACATGTTCAACTGGCTGTTTCTCTTATTTTTCCTTTGTAATGAAAACTCGTTAATTAACAGCAAGTGCTTAAGGGGTTTACATGGACTTTTATTGGAACAATTTACTTTTTACATATTCCGAAGGAATTATTAAAACTGAACTCAAAGACATTATGAAATGTCTCTACAAATCTTTCTCGATCCTACTCATTTGTTAACAAATATCGTGTCAAATATCTATCAAAAAATCTAACTGTACATTACTTATATTACAGTATATTTTTTTAGTTTATTGCAGCATAAATTCTTTTTTTGGGGGTGGGGGGGGGGGGGGGGGGTAATTAACGAGAAAAGTATTTCAATATTTTAAGAATTGATATTTAGCAAATAACTTAATAAATATTATATATGTTGTCCTTTAATTTAAAGAACTAAATATTTAGTACTAATTTATTTGTACATATTATTAACTGAATTAAATCAATAACAAAAAAAAAAATCGTATAAAGGAAAAATAAACACCAAAATTCATAAGTATCCAAAACCACAGGAAAGACAACAACAGCTGGTTAACTCAATTACTGGTCTTATACATGAAAAATTTCAACAATACTTGTCTTCAAAGGAGGACTACATTCGTTACTAACGGCGCTTTTGGAGCCCCCGACCCCCAAAATAAATGTTTTGCTGGGGAAAAATCCAAAGCCCCCCTTCGGCATCCTACAGATAATCTGCAAGACGAAATTTTGATTCCCCTCCAAAGAAATTTGCAATATAATATATAACACATTTTTATTTGGATGTTCCAGATACGAAATGACAATTTCTGTGTAATATCATTAGGTCTATTTACAAATATTAAACTATAGAAAAATAAATGAAATATTAAAGAACCTATCCTTAAGGGAGAAAAATTATAGTAACATAAATTGTGTTAAACATATGTATTACTATGCCAAAAATTAAAATATTTTACAATGTTAGAAATATACTTAAAGTTAGACACATAATACGTTGCTTAGGTATAAACTGAAAACATTATAAATTTATTAGAAGAACTGGAAAACTCAGAAATCAGAAAGTTATTGATGTTACACATATTTAATATTTCTTCAAGAATATGTTTATTTATCGAAAATATAAAATATATATTATAAGATGATGCCTTTTGTGAGCAGAGGTTTATTAGTTTTAGAGTTACATGAGTAATTTTACAGCGGGAACTGACCGGAATATGATAGGAACTCAGTAGATATTGTAATCTAATTAGGGGAATGCAGGAAATACGCACAAAAGGATTATTCGATTAGATGGATACACCAGTGGAACACTCCACACTGAAGGCTGTAAAGATATGACAACTAAAAAAAATTGAATTACCTTTAAAATCATTAGATGTTGTTTACTTACTGGTGTAAGAGTTTAAATGAAAAATAAAGAAATAAATGTAAGCTTTATATTTGTTTAATTTAGAATTACTTCGTTATTCTGCGTACATTCTGTAAACAAAGCCTTTGGATCTGCCGTTTTAAACCTCAAAGCCGCCAGAAATCTACATGGATTTCCAGGAGAAGAAATATATTGCCTCTACATTCAATCCTCTTTTCAAATACCTCGGGTATTGGATTCGTTAAGTGGACTCCTGATGTGTTGGCATGCTTTCTGGGAAGTCAGGAGGAATTTGAGGGCGTTTTGAACTGCAAAAACTCCTTTATTTCACCGCATATTTAATTCAAGCTCTTGAACTTACTACTTTAACCTATATAAATATATATCTAGAATTGTGTCATCGTGTTCGACTGGTTTTTCATATTCAGCATATAAATACGACAGATCGGCAGAACTTAGTTAATTGAAAAAAACACATCCACAAATCAGATTAATATATTTAATTTTCTTTTTTCATCCGTTATTTTAATACTAGAAATTCATTATTCATCAATTTGGTTTCAACTTCCAACATTCTAATATACACCTGTGCTTACGAGTCGTAGTCGCAATATCCTGTTCGTTTGAACGTAATGATTGCCATTCAGGTTCAGTTCAAATCTCAAGGCAGAGACTGCACAGTTTAGCCTTTTCTGCTGAACGGGTCTAGCAAACACACGATAAGTTAATAAACCTCGAGGCCGGGTATGCGCAGTCCAGTTATATATAGTAGATCCACTAATGTGAAGCCAATATCCTACTGTTCTCACGCGTCTAGCCTGGCCAGTACAGATCCGGCTTCATTAGACTGTACAGTTAATTTATTGGTTTTATCATTCTACTTCAGTTAACTGTACAGTTCAACTTGGGCCACAAGAATGTCCGATACACGGCGAGGAATATCGTTATATAAATTATTATTGTTATAACTTAACTGATTTATTTTTAGTTAACTAAAACCCTATTATTTACTAAGTACAACATTTTAAACATTATACTTATTAATTAATTATAAAGGAAAACGTTTGTCATTCTGCTGTTTTTTCGGGAGAACGGCGCTTAGCCCTTAAAATAAATTTTTGTGATTATTTCCATTTTTTCCCGGCTACCATCATTCACTGCCAGCAACCACGTATGTTGTTTCCTAATTCTCTAGAAGAACCAAAATCAAAAATATTTTAAGCCTATCTATATATATAAAAATCACGTGTCTGTCTGTCTGTTTCGTTTGTTCCTTATTCAAATCCACACCGTTTGACCGATATGGACCAAACTTGGCACTCAGGTAGGTCTTGATACGAGAAATCTCCTAGGCTAGGTCAAAATAGTTAAATTTCAAAATCTGGTTAAAAGGTCAAAAGTTTTGTTCAAGAAAAATTGGCTATACTGAAATGAAGAATAACTGACGGCCATTTTAAATCGACAACTACTGGCCTCTGTCGGCTGTTAGATGAAGTGCTTTGTGCTGGCATAAATTCACATCGTTTGACCGATTTTCGTAACCGGGTATAGAAAACTAGGTATCAATCAGATCTTGATACGGGGAAAGTCATAGACAGAAATTAGGTGTAGCATGGCACACTGGATAACAGCTAGCACTAAATAAAATCCTGTTTCATAATGAGTTCCTCCAGTTATAAGTCAAGCCTCGTAGTTTCTGCTCTGTAAGAGTCACTGGACAATAATAACCGTTATAAATATGAGATGTCGGAGGTAAAGCCCCCGTAGAGGTGGACCAATAAAATTGTTCCCCATAAATACAATGTTAGTGGAAAAGCCGACCAGGGGCAGTAAGGGTGGTATACGACCCAGAAACTGTATGGGGTTTGGTCTCTCTCTTCCTCTCCTGCCAAGAATTCGCTACTCCTGCTTCTACTATTGACTCGTCGTTAAGGCTTGGCACAGAATCTCGTCCGGAGTCTTATCTTGGATCATCCTTCCTATCCGCCACAGTAAAACTCCTGTCAATGAACATATTCTTTTCCAACGGAAGGGATGGGCAACTCTGCACGGCCGTCCGCTCTATACAGTTTTCTTCAATGGACGAAAAAGATTAGTAATTAACTAATTTATTAATTTGCTAATTTATTTATTTTACAGCATAAAACTATAAACAAATATGGTACAGACGTAAATAATTTCTAGGGCGTAATGACCTTGCAGTTACTAGTTTCTCGTCCAAATAAATATAGAGTATAGGAGGGTGTATCGATTTTTAAATTTTTTTGTTTACAAATTCCAAGTTGAAAAAAAGATGCGGTAAAACTGAAGCTTAGCGTCCTCACAAACGATTTCTTTAACATATGCCACTACAACATATTTTAATGTACTAAAAACGAAAAGGTACGTCAAAAAAAAAAAAAAAAACGCTTTCAACTAAGAAAGAAGTTATTATGCACTAAAGTTCACTTTTAGGAAGGTTATAAAAGTAGGCGTAAAAATCGTATTTGTAAACATGCGCATGCACAGACATGTAACATTGGGAAACAGAGAACGCTCATTTGAAATGTTCATAAGCCATTTATTCAAAAATAATTGTGAATTTTAAGGGCATCCTCACCCGTCGTAGCCTGTCGCTTATGGGCAGACGTGCTATGCTTTTCCGCTCGCTACGCTCGCTCAAGAAGATATCAAAACCCTAGCCAGTCCAACTCGCTAAAATTAATAGAATTCCGAGTTGGATTGACTGGAGTTTTGATATCTTTTTGAGCGAGCGTAGCGAGCGGAAACGCATAGAATGTATGCCAAAAAGTCGTCCTAGACATTGTTCTTATCCTCCTAGACATTCTTCTCATTCAGACGCGATTTTCGGTGGATATAAAACCCCAATTGCACCGAAAAATGCCTTTAATGTAATTCTTAAAATAATCCTTTAAGTAATTCTTCTCTATTGTGGACGAGAATTATAAATTCGTGCTACTTCATAGTTAGTTTTGTATAAAATGAAAGTATGTTGACAATTAAACTTCAGCAGACGCGAATTAGAACGAACTAATAATTATAAAGGCATTAGCTAATTATTCAGGGATTTCTGTTATATAATACTTTTCATGAACGAAACAAGAAATGTGAAGAATGTTTCATTATTTTAAAAAAATGGCTGTGAATAAATAAGTGCTGGGGAATTTAAATAATTGATGGTAAATTTCAATTAGACTTCTTTATTACGGACTTTTCCACTCCCGCGCATGCGCATGTTAACTAATATAGTTGTTTACATTAACTCTCATGACCCGTAAACCAGTGAACTTTAGTGCCTTATAACTTCTTTCCTAGTTGAAAGCGAGTTTTTTTTTTTTTTTTTTTTTTTTTTTTTTTTTTTTTTTTTTTTTTTTTTTTTTTTTTTTAACGGATTTGTGTTAAGTGCATCAAAATACGTTATTGTACAAAATTTGAAAGAAATCGGTTGCGAGGACGCGAATCTTCAGTTCTACTGAAGTTTCTATTAGGCACCACAGAACACCACAAGAAAGTTCGGATTTTGAAAAAAATGCACAAGGCCTAAATTTTAGAAAATTTTCTAAAAAAGTCGATTTTTACAAAAATATTAAAATAACCCAAAACACTTTAATTCTAAGTTGCAAGTGAAATTTCCACTACCAATAAGCACAAAAAACGATAAAAAAAATTATTTAAAAAATTTAGCAGATCATTTAGGTCTCCCGCACAAGGCCTAAAAGTCGTAAATTTCAGCCAATTTTAGAAATTTTGAAGTACTTTGATATTTGTGTGGTTCATGGTTTAAACCTTAAATGTTACTAAAATCTCGATAGGCTTTGTGGGAATTGTTGTAATAAGTGAAATAATGAAAAAAAAAAAAAAAAAAAAAAATCATACATCAAGGGTCAACTTGAAGCAATGGGGTAGGGGAAGACCAGACCGACGAACAGACAGACACGTGATTTTTATGTATATAGATTTAAATATTAAGATATAACCCGAAATCCACTAAGTGCGTACTTTTACCCTCCATTCTCCTGCACATTTACCAACATCCCGGGCGAAGCACTACTATAGTTAATAGGGAAATAGCCTACACACAAAATATATGCTGATAGTGAAAATGTAACCGGGAAATCGACCTTAAGATTCCCTCTTCCTGTTTCCCTCTTGTTGTACTAATAGAAGATTTACCAAACTGACAGACTTCCTCATGCGGTAATAATTAATACTCTTCCAGCCCTCAGCGTCTCCTGTCTGCACTTCCATTCTCTTACAATTTACCACTTCTGCTCCAGTTTCATTGTCTTAACCTCCTTCATCGGCATTAGAATGGATATTAAATGTTTTATAGCTACCTTCAAACCTCAAGATGACGAATGCAATGACGAAAACAATAATACGACCGGTGTAAAAAATTAGTAAATTTGGGAAAACCCATAATGGAAAAAACCCATTTATCTTCATTAAACGCCCGAGACGTTACAAAGTTTCGTTTCAATATAACAATAATCCCGGCCTATATGATCAACTTAGAGTCAACCCCACTCCAGGTGGAGCAATTTGGTGGTTACATAAGTATGTAGTTAAATCGTTTGCAAGGAGAATGCTATATACCAAGTTTCATGGCAACACACAAAAAAAAATAGAACTCAGACGAGTATCGTGTTAGCAGACACACACACACACACATATATATATTATTTTCCACGTATTTCTGACCTTTATTTACGTCTAATTATTTAATCTTTATATATGGCCAAGGTCAAAAGAATAGTACTCCAATTTTCTTTGTACTATTTATTGTTTGTACGCCCTACAGGTTTCGTGGCCTCTAAGCCACCTTCTCAGGGGCCATTACATCCTAAAATTTTTAACAAATTTTTAATAACATATTTATCATTTTCGTAAATCCATTAAATTTATGTCATTAATCTATATATATATAAAAATCACGTGTCTGCCTGTTTTTCTGTTTGTTTGTTCCTTATTCAAATCTACACCGTTTGACCGATTTTGACCAAACTTGGAATAATGGTAGGTCTTGATACGAGAAATCTCCTAGGCTAGGTCAAAAAAATCTACCAACTGTCTGTCTGTATGTTTTTCCCTTATACAAATCCACACCGACCGTCCGATTTTGACTAAACTCGGTACACATGTGGATCTTAATCTGAGGATTGTCGTAGGCTAAGTTAAAAACGTCTACCAGCTGTCTGTATGTTTGTCCCTTATACAAATCCACACCGTTCGTCCGATTTTGACTAAACTCGGTACACAGGTAGATCTTAATCTGGGGAGTGCCGTAGGCTAGGTCAAAAAATCTACCAGCTGTCTGTCTGTATGTTTGTCCCTTATACAAATCCACACCGTTAGACCAATTTTTACGAAACTTGGTATACATGAATGTCTTGATACGGGGGGTGTTATAGGTTAGGTCAAAGTCGTCTAGGACTCCCAGTTGGGAGGTCACGGGTTCGAAACAGTTACAGATTCGTGTTATTAGATTTTAATAATACTTATTTGGTTTCTAATTTATTTAGGCTTTTCTATATGCAGAAAGAAGGTGTAGCATGGCACGCCGGGTAACAGCTAGTATATTATAAACGAATCAAATTACATTTTCTATACTAAATCCTCCTAAATAAATTCTTGCAATAGTTGACAAGGACAGAAACAACATCAAGCGAAAAATAAAGGAAAATATCCAAATTATTAAAAACAGGAACTCTGTAAATAAGCAGACGGAAATTAAATTTTTAAATAAAATATTTTACAATAACATTAGAAAATAGCGAACAGTCCAGGGAAAAAAAACAATAGTACAGGCCTTTATAGAACTTCTCGTAATAAGCTGATTACTAAGCCTCTCGACACAGGTGATTTAGCAAGCCTCAGTCTTAGCATGGGTGGCGAGCTAACCACACGTGGGGTATGTGCAATATAACATTATTTTTATTACACTTTAACAATAGATTTAGGGTTAGGATTTAGTATAGAAAATGTAATTTGATTCGTTTATAATATATTAATGACATAAATTTAATGGATTTACGAAAATGAAAAATATGTTATTAAAAATTTTAGGATGTAATGGGCCCTGAGGAGGTGGCATAAAGGCCACGGAACGTGTTGGGCATACAAACAATAAACAGTACAAAGAAAATTGGAGTACTATTCTTTTGACCTTGGCCATGTATAAAGAATATATATATATATATATATATATATATATATATATATATATATATATATATATATATATATATATATATATATATATATATATATATATATATAAAGAGTGATTTAGGTCTAAGAAGCCAAACCCTAGAATATGATTTTAGACATTATTCCCAAGATAAAAGTTCCCCTGAAGTATGGTCCGAAATATTAGGGGTATTATCATGGCCAATTTTCGTATTTTTCTTAGCGTAGACATATATTTTATTGAATAAGAAAGGATGATTCAAAATAATTCTAGTAATGCTACCATAAAATAGACATTACCTTCAAGAAAAAAAGTAATTTAATTCACTAAACGAATTGATAGAAAATACTTTCTGGACGCCTAATGACGCACTTCTGTTTTTCTCGATGAATCAGAGATGTCTCGGGATTTATTTTTTCCTCAGCCCCTAACGGACTACAGGAGTGAATCTTTGCTTTATAATATGAATGTTTTTCTTTATTTTTCGCTTCGCATAGTGTCTTTGCTTTTCTATATTTTTTACATTTGCGAAGTCGAATACATGCTTATTTTTTTAAGAAATGATTAGTCAGAGCAGTTTTATTATCCTGATCATCCACATTTTTCACGTTTGGTTTTATCCTTTTTATGAGCAACTGTGACGACTCTCCAATATATACCATGTTACAATCCGCGCAATTAGTTTTATAAATATTATATTTGGTATCCCTTGGATTGAAATTATACGTAGTAGTAATCTCAGTTTGGACGTGGCCATTATACGGAAAGGTTCGTTTTAATGCAATTAGTCGGTATTTTTAGTTGAATGAGTTTTTTAGCTCCTGATGAGGCACTAAGGGTGTGAAACATGTAGAGCTTGAATCAAAAATAATTAATTTACATTGTTAATTCCGCATGAAAAATGTTGGATAAAAGAAAATAAATGACATGTTAATCAGTCAATAATTAGTATGTTTTATGTTTAATGCAATTATTATGTTTATAAATTAACATATTTGAAATATACTTCTAGTGGGTGTATGTTCTTAAAATATTTTTTTTAAATATAAAATAATTTTTCTGTTCACAATTTTATAATAACGTTCTATAGATTCACTATTCTACTAATTTGCATATATAAAAATCAGTATCATATATTATAAAAAATATATATAAGCCTGATAAAGTTGAATGGGATTTCTGCAAAATATTCCCTTCATAAACCAACCGCTCGAGATAGCTAAATGAATATCTAACATACTCTCATGGGATGCAACCACTAGCAACTAGTATAATACATGCAAGTGCTTTTGTACATATTCATAAATTTCCGCATATCGAAATTAATTCTTTCATATTTATTAATTTTTGTCTTTATTATATACTAGTCTGAACTAATCTAACTGTATAAGCCATTCCTAAAACAATGAACTATAATAAATAAATTAATAATTAAAAAAAAAAAAAAAATGGGGTCTCCCGTGGTCTAGTGGCTAGCGCGCTAGATTCATAAGCGGGAGATGGTGGGTTCGATCCCCACCGGCGCCAGAAATTTTCTCATCTCAGGGCTCGCTGAGAAAATTCCTGGTTGCACCCTGGATCTCGGCGCTAATGGCCAAGAATTATGTCGATGCGCCTTAAAAAAAAAAAAAAAAAAAAAAAAATTAAAAAAAAAAAATAAGTAGGCCTGAAACAGAACATTAAAAACAATATAAACGTTGAATAAATTTACTTTTAGGCATTCCGGTTGTATCATAGAATTTAGTGTTGTATATTATTCTCAGTTTATTGGTGGATATAATTTTATTTATTTATTATTTTACGGTGTGCCCCGTAAAATCGTTGTCGATTATTCGAAGAAAAGTATTTCCATACCAAATTTTAGATGAGTAGCTCACCGATATATAGTAATTGTTTGTTTATATGTTTTGTCTATAAACATAGGTAAATATATCTAGAACAGTAGTTATATATGAAATTCTCCTATGAATTCTCACAGGAAAGCAATATACGACTATTCCCACCCGTTGCTTAGGAATATTTCAGCATATTTTATGAGACAGATAGTATCATATGCAATTTCCTTCCATAGTATTTGAATATTCCATTCCCCCTGTAGCAGCCTATATATGCAACACGCTCAAGCCGGCATATTAAACTCGGAGGTTCAAAATGACCGAGGACAGAGTTACGTTTTTCAATTTAATGCTCAAACGATCCCTATTTCAACGTATTAGTCTACAGACAATGTTTCATCGACATATAACTTTATTATGTTCCTAAATTATATTTCACAACTACAGTTATTCCCAATTTTGGAAGTATGCTGAAAAAATGAACAGCATTAAAAAATAGAATTAATTACACAGTTACTGATTGCAAAGAACTAGAAAGATTAGATCTACCGATCGAACTCTTTATCGATAACATTCCACACAAATTTAACCCAACTCAATGTTACAAATATTTAAAATAATATTGAGAACAGGAAAAAGCGTAAAATGTTTAAAAATTATTATGCTCAGCTGAAGTGAGGAGATATTTAATCCTTCTAGAGGAGTAAAGGCTGATACATGCTAGACCGTGTCGGGCCACGGCCGGGGCCCGGCCGGGACACGGCGAAACAATCACACATGCAAAAAACACGGACTCGGCCCGGTATAGCGTGAACGACTCCATTGAAAATGCTGGTGTGATCGTTTCACCTTGTCCCGGCCGGCCTTTACGGTGAATCGGCCATTACTGCATAAAACAAATATATTGCAAATAAAAACGTATTTTTACAGAAAACTACTTGGCGCATCGAAAATCTGTTTAAACATTTCTTCCTCATTTTTTAGTAGTTGCAAAACATGTGATGCAATATATATATATATATATATATATATATATATATATATATATATATATATATATATATATACAGGATGATTCAGGTCTAAGTAGCCAAACTCTAGGAGGTGATTGTAGACATAATTCCCAACAAAAAAGTTGATTTGAAGTATGTTCCGATTCCGAAAGGAAAAGGAGCTATGACCAATTTCCTGTTTTTTTTTTAACGTAGTCATGTTTTTTAATGAATAAGAAAGGATTTCTCAAACACTTTTCCAGATAATTTAATTCGTATTATGCCATCGTAAAATAGATAAAATTTCCTTTTAAAAAACAGTAATTTAATTCACTAAAACTATTATTAAAAGTTACTTTCTGGACGTCCAATAACGCACTTCTGTTTTTATCAATGAATCAGAGTTTTTTTCCCGATTTTTTTCCTCTGCCACCTAAAGGGCTACAGATTCAATACTTACAGGAAAACTTATACATTTAGTAAGCTTTAAATCCATGCAAATAATGTGGAGGTTTATTGAGGGATAAATTGAACGATTGGCTTCCTTTTGTCAAAAAAATGTGGAATGTAGTTTTGCTACTTTCAAATACCTTGTGTGAAGAAATTATAAATTATTAATTTCTTATTGGCCAAACTGTGGGAATCCATTGTCCAGTCCGGAAGCAATAAAAAATAATTAAAAGAAATAATTGGAAACGTTTTTCATTCGGGAGAGATGTTACATTTTTCGTTTTACAAATTTGCATTGATTTATCTTTTACATGATACAGTGGCACTAAAATATTTGCTAATATATTTTAAAATTTAAAATTTGCCGAATCTGCAATTGGACTTTTGTCAACTTGGACAGTGGATCCATGAATCTATGTGCAAGCGGGACGTCTTCCAATGCAATAGGTCGATCGGGTTGAAGGAGGATTAAAAATATGTTGATTCGAACCTGTCGGGAATCAGGATTGGCTGAAGAAGATATTCGTCCAAAGTTCCGCTCCACAAGTTAACTTGGAGCTGATACTGATTGTGTGATCTTCTTAAGGCATAAGGATTAACACGAGACGGAGTACGTGAATTGGGACTGCTAAATATTCCATTCTGTTTGAATGTGTCCTTGTCTATCCCCAAATTGTTACTACCGAACTTAACGGCCGAGGATTAACACTTTTCTGCCAATAACGTTAACTTTTTGGGCATTTAAGGTACTTTTTGGAAAGTAAATTTAATCCTCTACAACGTATATATCTTCAATTTTTTTTTTCATTACGGGCATATTTTCTACGTTATTGGCTCAAAAGTGACGAAAAACAAGGGTTTTTATCGGTTTTTGGCAATTTGTGACTCATTGGTGCGCGTTAGTGAAAAAATGACAGATATAAAATCGACATAAAATTCAATTTTCTACAATAATCCGTCATAAAAATAACCCCTTCCCATTGGAGATTCCAGAGTTAGGGTCTATGGAGAAAGTTGAGGGGTCGTGCATTAGGTCCAATGAAAGTACATTCTACCACCTTACGACCCACCAATTGTAGGAAAAAAGGGGGGTGTCAATCGAGTTTTGAACAACCTGTATATATATATATATATATATATATATATATATATATATATATATATAAATATGTGTGAGTGTGTAAAACCCATAGCGGCCAAAACGTCACGTGTTGCTTAAGCAGTAAAAGCTGGTGAATAAGAAAGTGGGGTTTACTCCGGACTCAAATAAGTTCACTCCGGAAGCTCGGTATAAATTCTACTCATCGAAAGTAGAAGATACATTGTAAAAAAAAAAAAAAAAAGAAAAAAAAAGAAAAAAAAAAAAAAAAAAGTGGTTTACTCGAAAAACAAATTAATTATTTGCCAGGCCGTTATTTTTACTTAAACTTCGTAGATATCATGCCCATATAAAAAAGATCATGTGTTGTAAAATAAAAACCAGAAGTGGTCCATTACAAGTTGGGTCTTACACCAGAACAAAATTAAATATTGAGGGAGCTTCGTTCTGGAGTCCTTAAGCTATGGGCTTTTGTAAAATAAAATGGGAAACAAGGGCTAATATTGCATCTAACAGAGACTTTATTGTTCGAACTACACCCCATTAATATGCAACTTATTATTCCGCTTGCAAAGTGACTAACTACATTCAAATTTACTCATTTTAATGGGGGACTCCAGCTTGGTTTTTACATATTCTAAACACGTTCCTAGTCCCAATGTATTCAATCCTTACTCAAATTCGTTAAGGGCCTTGTTTGTGCTCTTCACCGCTCCCAACGAACCACCTTAAAATAAATTAACCACAAGCATATTATGAGGAGACTTTGCATCATTAGTACTAATTATAACTGATTTTACTAATTGGACTATCTAGTAACTATACTAGTAATTATGTTGTTGTAATATTAATGTTATAAATTATTAATTTTAATTATCTATTTAAACATTAAAGTAGTTCAATCAACGGAGCCTTAAGTATTTCTTTCGTTTAGGTTTTCTGCTAGCTTAGCTCATAACTACATTCAATGTATGCTTAACATATTTATTAAATTCTTAATTATATAGATAGGAAGTCACATTAAAGCGGAAGATAAAAATAAAATCAGTATTGTGTTTCTCTAGTTTTTTTTTCTTCACTACAGGTTTCGCAAACTTTTGGAGGAATGTGTTATAAATATAAATATGTGCAGCCTCAAATTGAGGATGAGAACCTTCCAAAAGCGCCCTTGTGCACACTGGTCATAGACTGAAAGAATCCAATATGGTGGAATGTTGTCAGCTGATCGATAATTGATATACCATATCTTTAAATTTGTTTTCCAGAAGAAATAAATTAAAAGTATCGAATGTGAAAATCACCGCTCTTCAGAGTGAAAAAACATTTGACACTGGTTGCCTTCCCTATCACTGAGTGAACTTAGATTCGAGAGTTTGCCGTCCAACAGCAATCAGAAAAGATTGAAAATGATAAATACGTTTTTTTAAATTCGATACTTTACATTATACTTTACATTTGTATCGACGATATACTCATAGAAAATAATACACTCCCTTTTTTCCTCTAATTGTAAGTAAAACATGGTTTCTATTGTTAGGAAAATAGTTTAATAAAAATATTATTCAGATGTTGTATTTCTGTTTTTTTTTTCTACTTTTTTTATGTTGTGGATATTTTCCTTAAATACTCATTTCATTTCATTTGTTTATTTGCGCTATTTGTCAATTTCAAAATAATGTACTTGTTTAATATCAACATAAGCCAACGTGTTTTATTTTCTCTTTTATCAATATTTTGAGCACGATGTTTAATTCGATTTCTAAGTCGCTCTCATATGAAGTACCTATCATGTATATTACAGTTATTTTCAAACATATATTATTTATATATTACAAATTATATATTATTTAGTTGTACTTCCAGGCTATCTTATCAATATCTTTACCATTAGAAATAGTATATAGGTATATGTCAAAAAAAGATACAATGCCTGAACAATTATTTTGCAGAGAAAAATGTCGAGCACTTTTTGGACGGCTTACAGAGTCGGGAGCATCACAAGGAGACTATTTTGAAATATAATAAAAAAAATGCAGAAAAATGACTTGTATTTTTCTTAGGTCGGAAACTTTTAAGAACACTCTAGTCATCTAAAGTTTAGTGGCACGTTTTGTTCAGAATACTTCGCAAAACCTCTTATGATTTTTCTTAAGAGGTTTAACTTCCTGAAAGGCAATCTAGATATCGAAACAACACATGGAATGAGGTTGTATTGGTTACCGACACTAAGGATTGGCTATTCAAGGCTCACGTAACAATAACTAATGACAAAATCGTAAAAAGACTTTTATGTGAAGTTTGTTGTTACAATATATAATCACAGACTATAACACGGAATTGCTTGTACACCCTAAGTAAAATGACCAAAAGTCTGATTGAAGGTAGCTACAAGAGAGTATCTTACCATATCTACGAAGAACAAGATTATTCAATCACGTACGAGGATGACAAAAACAGTTAATTTAATCTACGTTTTGAATCCTTTAATAATAGTCGAAGAGCTGGTAATGCACGTTTCATGAAATGTTTTATGCACCTTGAAATTATGCCATGATGTACCTCTTGGGTGGATAAGAAGGTATATATGTGTTGGCTAGACTTATTGTGGAACACAAGGTCCTGCGCATAGAGTAAAGGTGCAAACAAATATTGCCCAAAAATAGTGTTTTATTCAGAAGCAAACTATCATTAATGTAATAAAATTGCAATTTAAGGCAATTTTACAACGAATAATAAATAAGGTAGACACTTTTAGGGAAGTTAAAATGTAAATAAAAAAAAACAAAGCACCTTTTTTTTTTTTTTTAATATTTAAGGAAGTGCTTTATTCAGGCTGCGATTTAAAGACCGTCTTCAATAAATTGAAATTAATTACAAGAGGGCAGACACTTTTTGTGGGGTTTAATTATCAGGAAACATAAAAATAAATATGGCCTATAATAGACTACTATACACCGACACGCGGTGTATAGTAGTCTAACCTGAGTGAGAGCACCGATCATCTGGGCAGTTGTGGTTGTTCTCTGCACTCTCCTTGGTTCTTGCTCACATGATCTTGTGCAGCTGTCTCGGTTTAAATGGCAGCGAGAATAAAACGCTCATTTAATATCAGAATAAAAACAACTAAAGTTTTCTTTTAATTTATATGTTATCCCCCCTAAAGGGGTCTGCCTTTTTTATTATTCATTTTAAAATTGTCTTAATTTTGCATAAATGATAGTTGGCTTCTGAATAGGGGCAATATTTTGTTTGTATCTTTCCCCTATGTGCAGTACCTGGTGTTTCATGGTAAGTCTAGCCAACACATATATGCCTTCTTATCTACCCAAGAGGTACATTATAGCAAAATTTCAAGGTCCATAAAACACTTCATGAAACGTGCGGTTACCAGCTCTTCGACTATAAGAGGACATTTTTTACTGCATAATGACCAAATTCATTTCAATTATCTTAGTCTCATGAATAACTTTATGTAATTCCTAAGCTAATGAATTACAAGTAAAGATCTATATAGCACCGTCCAATTTTTTTATAAGACATACAGAATTTTTATAGTCCTTAATAAGTAAAACAATAAATACCTAATTTCCTGAATACAGACATGACAAGCATGCAACTGATTGGAGTTATTACTCTACCGAAGAGAGTTTGCTTCACGGTCTGCTGGTTCCATTATACTTAATGCTACAATGCATGGAAACCTACATGAGATTAATTCGTTTCTGCATACAAAACGGCTTTGACAGATACTCATAATTCATCTATTTATGGATTAGTCTTCCGTTATCAACTCTCTACAACTCAAAGAATCTTCTATTGTGGAAATATCGTGGTGGCAATCCGCATTTCTGGTGAGTAGCATATATTACTCTGTTGTTGAGAGTTGTTGTTTATTGCTGCTTTCTTTGTATTTTTAACTTAATAGATCAATCATTAGTTATAAGACTGCAACATACCCCGTTTCAAAAGATAAATATATCTTTTCATAGATATTTCGGGTATTTTTCGTTTAATACTCGCTTCTCTAATTTATTCTAAATAAAATACTACGCCATAGTCTTTTCTTACGAAGTAGGCCTTTTTACTTTATAAATTTTATGTGGAGGCACGGTGGCCGTGAGTGATAAGGCGTGAGCACTTAAAACTCCGTGCCAAAGGTCGTGGGTTCGATTCCAACTATGGGGTGGTGGCTTTTCTTTAGAAAAAAGAGAAGGCATCAGCCCTATCCTGGCTAGAAAAGGGTGGTAACCTATAGACCATCCGTCGCAAAATTCTTACTTAGTAATAATGGACGTTGAAATTTAAATAAATCACCTTGTTGTTGTGGACCTCCTAAAATAAATAAAATAAAATTTAAAAATAATATTTTACTTATTTATTGACAGTACACAACAAGGCTATTTTCTCTTAAAGCGTATGTGCGAAAAAAGCTAAATATTTCTTATACTATTGAAGCTAGGAGGAAATCAAATGAAAAAAATACTGAAGTAGCAGAATAGATACTGTAGTAGCACAAAAATATGTATCATTGTTTAAGAAAACAAAATAAATAAATAAAATAATAATAAAGGCAAATAAAACTATACAACAAATAAAATTAAAAAATACAATACAAAAAAAATAATAAAAAATAATATACTTACTGCGTTATTCAAAATTAGAGATTAATTATTTTTAAAAAAAGATCCAAGATATATATGCAACCTAGCCTTTATTAATTTAATAATGGGTACTTTGGTGCTAATGAATAGGGACCGGATTTTCAGGTTAAAATAAGCACCCAATTAGGTTTTTTCAATAGGCATAATAGGTCTTTTTAGGCTTTTATTTAAAAATCCATTTTAGGTTTTCTTAGGTGATAAAAATGTTCTGAATAGGTTCGTAAAATGGTCTTTTTAGGTTATCACTTAAAAATCAATTTTAGGTTTTTTTAGGCGATAAAAATGTTAAATTCGAAAAATAAGTTCTTCAACCTATTTTAATTGATCATTAATAATTTTTATTAATTTATAATTGATAAATCAATATGTATATAAATAGTGACATCAAAATAAACAACAAATAACATTATTTTATTTTATAGAATAGTATATTGAGAAGGAAAAAAAATATAAGCCAATAAAACGGAAATATGAGATTTTTTTTTTTTTTTTTTTTACGGCGCATCGACAAATCTTGGCCATTAGCGCCGGATTTGAGTTATTATTTAAAAAAAAATAATAATAATTTGTCCAAATATTCAACAAAATATTTATTAAAAAAAAAAACATAAAAACAAAATATTTAAAAAAAAATAAATAAATAAAAATAAGTTAAATTATGTGATAAAAAGTACATTAATAAAAATAAATAAATAAGAACATAAAACAAAACAATTGAAACAAATATGTAAAGGACATATTTAAGTTTCTCTGCTAAAGAGTTCCAACTCTTTAGAAATCAGGAAGAATTTCACTGCCTACAGAAAGGTACTTAACTATGTTAAAAACATAATAAATAAATCTTGGAAAATTTTAAAAGGGAATATATGAAACTAAAATATGTAGGTATTAGCCCTTGTTACAGTAAACTCCCATATAGGTGCCCAGGTTTAGGACGGTGAAATTCTTCCTGTTGTCTTAGAGAACTGGCTTGAAAGCGGAGAAAGATAAAGATGCGCCCGTTTACGTCACAAGACGTCATAGGGGAGTATTTCATCGCATCTTTTAGCTCCAATTTTCCAATAAGATTTGGAAAATCTGAGAAATGTGCTCTTAGGAATGCGACTGCACCTCGAATCTCGTTGGTCTGGAGGAACATCGAAGCCTTAGATATGGCAGCTATTTCATTCATATCCAAAGCGTCAAAAACTGTTTTTATTTTTTCCCCAGCGTGTTAAAATGGTTTCTGGTGGAAGCGACACTCCTAGTAAAATATCCCTGAACGTCTTGACCCGGGAAGATGCTTTTAAGAAAATTTGTTTGATCGAGGAAATGAGTTCATTGAATTGTATTTTCTATTTCAAAGATTAGGTAGTTTTAGGTCATTCCATCGTTATGTAGGTGATTTTAGGTGATATCATCCTGAATAGGTTTTTTTGGGTTCTTCCAAATTTGCATGAATGATACTACAAGACGCAAATCATATAAAAAACCGATCATTATCATGTTTAGAAGAATGGAAAACAAATAGGTGAAAACCTAAGAATCCGGTCCCTACTAATGACTATAACAGTCGAAGCAGCAAGGGGGAAATCAGGCGGCCGGAGCATAGTACTGACCAAACTGTCTCCCTAGTGTGCCGTATGGTCATGAATCAGTTACCTCTACAGTATCTGCCCCTCAGGACCCTCGTGGCATGTTACGGGATTGGTTATATATATATATATATATATATATATATATATATATATATATATATATATATATATGTGTGTGTGTGTGTGTGTGTGTGTGTATATGTATGTAATATATAAGTGTTCCGGAAGGCTAATTCTGCTGAGTCCGCAGCAGAATTAGATTGTTTGACTTAGATGAATTCTCTTTCACAGGCCATTTTTTAGGCAGCTAGAGCGTGACCTGCTGTGAAATTAGTTTGAGAAATGTTTGCACAAGGTACATGAGGTCTTACAGGAAATTGAATGCAGATTTTGAAAATGTCGTTCAGAATTAAATTTTCCCAATGGCTTGAACGACAAATAACGTAGAAATAGTCAAAAAAATATCGTTTAGACAAGAAATACACTGAAACACCTATATCTAGAGAAATAATGCAAGCAATAATTTCTCCTTGGTGGCATTCAACTACACTTCAGTCGACATACACCTCCCTGGCGAGTATGGCGATTTCCTTCGGAACCACCCTAAGGAATATATATATATATATATATATATATAATATATATATATATATATATATATATATATATATATATATATATATATATGTATATACATACACACATAAAATGTGAACTACTGTTATTTTCAAATGGCTTTCCTCCCACGATGTGCGGAGATGGGACGGAATTTAAAATTTTAAGAGAGATTTTCTCTAAAACTTTATACTGTCGATTGTTTAGTTTCTGTTTAACATTGTTCTGTTAATTCGTTGACGGAACTCTCCACCGGTTAGGCAATCCATCAAATAACCCACATCGTTCTTATTTAAATTAAATGCTTTGTTGCTTCGAGCTAATGCATTTCAATTTAAAAAAAAGTATAATGAGTTAGGGAAATTAATTCATTATAATAACAAGCAAAGCTAATTATGTGCCTATTTTATTTTTTAACCAAATAACATTTATGACGTATGCCATTAATTTAGCTAATTTATTTCCTTGTCATTATTGACATCAGCCGATAAAAAGAATTAATTAACATTTGTGCACTGCTTTATTTAAATTCAGGTTTGGATGATTTCAATCTCGTTTCCGAGGCTGAATTTCATTCTGTTTTGTCAATTTACGAATTCCTGCCTCATAAATCAAAACTAAACTTTAGATTGAAACTTTTCTCTTGGACTTGGACTCTCCAAGCTGCCAGAAGTGAAAACATTTTTTTACTATATTAACTTGATTATATTATGTGGGGATTAAAATATATAAAAACTGCTTCAAGGTCTTCTACGGCTAAATATATATTGTTTATTGTAATGAAAACTGGAATATGGCTTAGGAGGCACCTACATTGGTCCCGATTCGATCCGATCCGATAGCCACCGACTGTCGGAAGAAAAACAAACACATACAATGCAATAGAGATGCCTACATTGGCCCCGACCCGATCCGATCCGATCCAATAGCAACCAATTCTCGGCCGTCCAAACTTGTTTGTTTCTGGACCGATTTCGGACCGACGACACATAATGTCGCCAAATGACATTTTTGTACCTAAAAACTAACATATCCTGTACATAGTAACCGATTTCAATGCATTTTTTTTTTTTTTATTATTATTTTTTTTTTATTTTTTTTTTTTTTTAATGAAATCTCATAAAATTTAGAATATCTTTGTCAATTCACATTTTTGTTTCTATTGTTTATTAAATTACGTGGAAAGATGTTTTTAACCATCCAATGTTTAAAACCTTCCAATGCTTATTACCTCCTAGCTACCTTTCTTATCAATAATTTTAATACATGAATATTAGTGCTTCTCTTATCGTAGAGTAAAAGTTAAAAATTAACTGTTACACTCAGATTTATTTTTTCGGGACTGATATACTTCCGAAAGATTGCTTGGCCTCTCAACTCCTCCTTTATACCTCCAACAAGCTAATCGAAGGTTTCTCTGCTTATTAGGTAGGTATTTCTTAAATTAATCACTAATTTTTACTTCACTACGAAGTCATTACTGACGAGCTGTGACTAAATCGGATCGGATTGAGTCGGGATCAATAGAGGCACTAACATCGGCCGCTGTCAGCCGTTGTCGCTCAAACGAAATCGGATCTGGAGAAATATGGGTCCAATGTAGGTACAGCCATAAGCACTTTCCGGAGCAGCGTATAGCTATTGAGGATGGAAACGATTTAAAAAAAAATCTTAATACATTCATCGATCATACGAGATAAATAGCGAAAATTAACCTGTTTTAAATGCATATATATATATATATATATATATATATATATATATATATATATATATATATATATATATATATATATATATATATATGGGTCTTTTGTACAATAAGCATACACTTTTCAAGAACTAGTAACAGTTACTCATTTCATTATTATTTGGAACATATGATTCACCTCTAACCTAATTCTGTATTTAAACGCATTCATTTATCAGATTTACATGAAAAACACTAACAATGAATTTGCTTAAGTTAAGCCAGTTAATATCTAATGTGAAAGTTTCAGTCCGGTTTCTTCAGAAGAAGGGATTAATCCATTCTGAGAAAAAGTGCTCCAGACTTCATAAAATGAAAATTTATTATAGAAGGAACAGAGGGCCAATTTGGAAGTGTAATCGGTGTTAGGATGTAAGAAGGGAATTAGCATTTATAAAGGTACGTGGTTTGAAAACAGCAAAATACCACTCAAAACAGCATTGCTGTTCATATACTCATGGTCAATGGGATATACCACAACCAAATTTTGCAAAAATGAATTAAACATGTCTAGTCACACAACTACAGACTGGAAAAATTTCATCTGAGAGGTATGCGCATCAGATCTAATCTCAAACCCTATAAAGATTGGAGGTGAAGGCTTAAGCGTTGAAATTGATGAAACATGCTTCTCCAGAAGGAAATATCAACGTGGAAGATTATATCCATCGCAGTGGATCTTCGGAGGTGTTTGTCGTGAGTCTAGGGAAGTTTTTCTATATGCCGTGCCTGACCGTTCAGCTGTTACCCTAACTGAGTGTATAAAGGCATGTGTACTACCGGGATCCACAATATTTTCTGATTGTTGGAGGTCATACCTGAGGAAGGTTCCAGGAATGCGATATAAGCACTATCCAGTAAATCATAGTGAAAATTTTGTAGATCCCATTACTAGAGCCCACACACAGAGAATTGAGTCTTTGTGGGCTAGTTTGAAGCGAAGGAACAAGATTGAATGCGGAACAAGTAGGGCATTATTGGATTCATATTTGTGTGAATTTGTGTGGAGAAGAAGATCTGAGAAGGAAGACCTATTTCATAAAATATTGCATTCAATGTTTGAATATTGGCCACGTTCAGCATGATTTATTTTGTTCAGTAATAAATAAAGTTATTTCCTTTTTTATAAACAAGCATTTATCTTGTTTTGTAAACATAACCTAGAGTTTATTAAAGTAACAGTAGAGAAACTGTTACTAGTTCTTGAAAAGTGTATGCTTATTATACAAAAGACCCATATATATATATGGCTAATATAACTAACAGCTCGGCTTTCCCTTGCGACAACAAAAAAAACTCAAGCAACACACCTCCTTATTTCTAAATGAGATTTACTTTAGAAGAAAGAAAAATAATTCATACAAATGTAAAAAATTGGTCCCTTACAGAAAAAGAGCTGTTTGATAAATGCTAATCAAGTTTCAGAGATTTTTTTGAGAGAGCATACCGTACCTTAAAACAATTGATACTCAAAAAAATTGAAATTAAAAAAAGGGTAAGAATGAAATTTGAAAAAAACAAATAATTAATTTATATTTCTTTTATATATTTTTGTTTTAAATTTATTTATTATCTTTTTAATGTAATGTGAAAACATTATGGTACTATATAAAAAGTAATTATTTGATAACATTGTATCACATTCATTGAACACAAAATTTTATTTATTTATTTATGTAGTGCTTCATTTCATGGACAATAAGCACACTAAGGTAAGTCTTGAACACAAAATATACGAGCTTTTTGAAGGTTACCTCAGAGAGGAAACTAATATATAATTATAATATATATATATATATATGTATATATATATATATATATATATATATATATATATATATATATATGTATACATGAATGGAAACAACGAAGTAGGGATGGAGGTTTGAATTAGTTCTCAAACAGCATGCCCCGAGATTTACCAATAATTCCTTGAAGATATGATATTAATATTGTCTCATGATTTAATAAAATAATTTGTGCAATTATTCATTGTAAAGGGCAATGAAATCTGAAACTTTGCATTAAATTGGGTTATAAATAATATTTTGAAAGGTTCACTACCTGCCTATTTCATTCTACACATCTCATACGATGGGTGTTTGTTTCCTTTATAATAATATGAAGAAAATTTTATATTCTTGTTTTTTAGACGACTTATTTTCAGTCTAAAATGTCATTAAACGTAGTATTTATGTAAAAAGTCTTCCCAGTATCAACGGATCAGCGCCTGGAATGGAACACAGCGATATTCAGAACCATTTATGGACCATTCAAAATGCTTCAAATTCATCTGATATCAGGCAATATGAGTGATAAAATAAAAATAAATGTAAACTTCCTTGAGGAACGTGCTAAGGGTCTTGGTTGAAGGGATAGGCATATTGGCGAAGATCCAACCTACTGCAGAGAAGGCTTTCACTGTCAGTCAGCAACATGCTCTTCTTGGCTCAGTCTACTTGGACAGTATTCAACCATATTACTAAATCCCAGGGAAAATCATATGATGAAAAACAGCTGGCAGACATTTTACAAAAGTGCCCGGAAATATTTATATGTTTTTACTAAAATATTAGTGAAATATTTTCTTCTAAAAATGAGATTTTTGTTAATGTTACTATAAATATAGTCTTATATATTTTATTTATTGGCATACAGACATCAATCAATAACGTTTCATATTCCAATTTTTTTTTTTATTTTTTATATATAGGGGAAGGTGTACCTCTGACCGTCTTGTACCTTTGACCACCCAGGCTGTGGCGGCATGTAGCAACATTTCATAAATTTCGGTGTAATTAGTATTTAGCTCCTTCACTAGAGGGCTTGTGTAACCTACTTTGGATTATTCCAGTCAAAGAAGATTCTTGCAAAAAATACTTATCCATTTCTTTCATAAAAATGTAAGTTATTTATTGATAACGTTTTGCCTCATAATATTTTTTTGTATTATGTCTTTTTAGATTGAAATCATTTGACAAAGTAGCTATTACAATAAGAAACATGGTGTAGCTTCCGAGATTAATCTTAACCCTAAAATTTTTAGCATGCTTTTTAATTTGCACTACCAGGGTGTTGTACCTCTGACCAGGACTACTTGTTGTTCCTTTCACCAGGTCAAAGGTACAACACACCTGAGTAATTTTTTCATAATTCAATTTTTATGTTCTTCTGCCACATATTTTATGTGGCAAAAATACTTAATATTGGTTGCTTCAATTATTCAAAGAATTTAAAAAATAATAAATTAATAAGTTCAAACTGACTTTATCAATCCTCAGTGTAGCAGTTCAAATCTATCGCCCCTTATCGTTCCACTTGAAGTTGTAAGGTCTCATCAAAAAGCTCATGCCAGGAAAATGTCAAGTAGGGAACGGCCTCGTATCCTGACAGATATTCGTGAAAAGCTAATTATTGAAGGTGGGAAAAAACGAAAGCACCACCCTAAACGTAAGACACCACATACAAATAAACCCCTTCAAAAAAAAAAAAAAAGTGGTAAATAAAAAGAAAATTATTCTAATGACACTTCAGATTCTGATACTGACACCGAAATTTGACACTTCAGATTCTGATACTGACACCGAAATTTCTGGTCGATGACCAGTAAAAATTTGAAAAATATGATTTTTTTTTTTAATTTAATAAGGGAATTCTTTCCTTCTTAAAAATAAAAGTAAAAAGACAATTACATATTTAGTAAGATATCTGTGGTATTAAATGTCCAATGTTTAAGATCCAATATTTGAAGAAAACAACTTTAAGTGACAAGTTTACGAGAGAAGATGAAAATTTGTATGATATGGATGTCGAAGACATTCTGGCTAAACTTCCATACCCTACTATTGCTAGTGGATCTGTTTGACAGTTAAAACGTTTATCGATTGGACTGGATTTTTCAGCATATTAAGCATAACATAATATCAATAATAGCTTTTTTTTATTATTCTTACATCCTTGTCCTGTATTTATTGAACATACAATTACTTAGAAATTACTGAATAACATTTTTTTTCTGCAGTGCTGTGTTGTTTTTAGGTGGTCAGAGGTACAACACCCCATGGTCAAAGGTTCAACTACATGTTGTACCTTTGACCACTGAACGATTATTTTTTAAAAAATTAATAAAAAATACTAAATGTAAAGCTAGATCCTTGAAAAAATTATATTTGATAAGCAATAGAATACTAATTACAATGAAATAAAAAAAAAATGAATTTAGCTTTAATATTCAAGCCAAAAAAAATTCAATTTGACAAAGTGGTCAAAGGTACAACATCTTCCCCTATATTTATTTATTTGAAATCTGTACAACTATAAAAGTACAATTATCAAGTATGTTGATACAGATATGTATGTACAAATTGACAAAAATGATAAAAATAAAATAAAATATAAACAATACAAAATGTGAAAGAAGCCAATCATTGTTGGCACTTTCAGAGCTGTCTAAAGAAATATTTTAATGATCCCTATAAGATCAAAAAAGTAAATTATCTCGGGGCCACTGTCTCTTAAGCCGCCTGGGAGAATTGTCTGGGTGGGATTGGGAAGATAAGGATAGACCTTCAGGATTAGGATGGTGAGACAATTTGGAATGGAACACTTGGAAACGGGTTTTAGCGAGGTCGAGGACAAATGGGACGTTAAGGTCATTGTCAAGGTCATTGTCAAGGAACGGGGCATTAACAATTTTTCGGAGACCTTTTGACCGGAATGCCTATATTCTGTTGATGTTTGATGGTTTTGTAGATCCCCAGAGTTCAAGTCCGTATGTCCATATTGGTCGAATTATTGTTTTGTATATCGTTAGTTTGTTCTGTATCGATAATTTAGATGAGGGTCCAAGGAGTCGTCTAAGTAGTCCGTATCTTCTGGTCAGTTCCTGCCTTTTCAATCTCGTATGAGGTTTCCATGTCAGTCGGCTGTCAAGGTATAATCCTAGATATCGAACCTCATTTCATTCTGGCAGTGGAGTGTCATTGATGTATACAGAAGGGCATGATCTCCGGTTAAGAGTGAATGTAACCTGTTTACATTTTTCTGCGTTGATTTGTATTCTCCACCTTTCACTCCAACGTTTTATGGCAGAAAGATGTTCCTGCAAGTGTTGGGATGCTACTGAAGGATCAGGGGAAGTTGATAGGATGGCTGTGTCATCTGCATATGTGGTAAGTAGGGTTTGGGGGTGAGTGGGAATATCCGCAGTGTAAAGAAGGAAAAGGAGAGGGCCAATAATACTCCCTTGGGGAACTCCAGCATTTATGGAGCAGGACGGGGAAAGAGTTGTGCCTTGTTTTACTTGGAAGGATCTATTTGACAGGTAGGATTTCAGGAGAAGGGAATAGGTGTGTGGATGTATTAGCTTTTCTTTGTAAAGTAATCCCGAGTGCCAAACCCGATCGAATGCTTGAGCAACGTCGAGAAAGGCACTCGTGCAAAAACTGTTACGTTCAAGCGAGGAGGATATTGCGTATACGACACGGAAGGACTGTTGAATAGTGAAATGGTGGTAGCCGAAACCAAATTGATGGTTGGGAATTTTCTTTGAGGATTCTATGATTGGGAGGATTCTTTTGTAAAGGAGTTTTTCGAATATTTTGGACATTAATGGGAGAAGGCTGATAGGTCGATAGGAAGGGTTCGGGGATAACATTAACGACTGAATGTTTCCAGGATTTCGGGAAGTGGGTTGTTCTTAGGATTGAGTTTTACAGGGGCCTTCCTTATCTCCGGGAAGTGTTATTCTTGGAAAAGCATTCTTGGATTTCGAGGAGAACGGTTGGTCTATTCCGAACCGTAAACAATACAATTTTCTGTGAAAGCATCGCAGTTGCAAGGGAAATAAATTTTCTTTCGGAAGTACGAAGATGTGACGTGTAAAGGTTTTGGCACTAATTGAAATATATATATATATATATATATATATATATATATATATATATATATATATATATTACTAATAGGTAAATACATTTCTAATTAAACAAAAAGATAACTGGGAAAATTGTAAATTAAAAACAATAGAGAGGGCCGTGGTCTAGTGGCTAACACCTGAGATTCATATGCGGGAGATAGTGACCCCCACCGGCGGCTGGAATTTTCTCATCTGATTGAGTTTTTTTAGGTTACCTTTCAAGTGGTCAAACTCCGAAATTGATATCTCTGGGGGCACATTTCACCATCTTATCATACTATGACAGAAGATGGCCTTTGGGCCAAATTTCATTTTCTTTCCTTCCATATTCTAAAATAAATTAACTAACATCCCCAAAATTAATAAAATGAATTTTCGAAAGAATGATTACCAGGCTGTGTATATAGCAACAAAATTTATTTGGGCAGCATTCTTTATTTACCACAAATAGTTTTTCTTTCTTATTTTATACTTGAACGCATTTATTGAGATAATAAAGCAGAGGGGGCTTTAGCTGCTGAAGTATGTCATCCTTTGTTCACCCCATATGTTAAGAAGTAAGTCAATATGTAACTAAACAGGTGATGATATGGTCTATCTGTTGGTATGCCTTAGAAAAAAATAAAATAAAAATCGAGAAATTAATAAATACATGTGTCTGGAATTTGGGAAAGAAGGGGATGAAGTTCACATCAAGACGCCCTTGCATAAATTCCTCTAAATAGCCTATAAATTTTTCGTATCTGCAGCTTATTTATGAGAACAGGTAGCCATTTAGATTATTAGACAGTTTTTCTCTCACCCTAAGGGCAATATTCTTAAGCCACTTCAGATAATGGACCCTTAAAAATAAATTAAATAAAATCAATAGTTCATACAAAGTATTTTATTTTGGGTGTAATAGCGTTTTAGTTGGATAGAACTATTCAAAGTTCTAAATTGTTAGTATTCCATACCCTGGAAATGGTTTCAGCCCCCCTCCCCGAAAATATTTTCTATATGCCCATGTATTTAATATTGCAATAGTTAATTTACCTAAAAGAAAAAGAAAGAAAAAAACGAAAAGGTGAATCATGGCATACATTATTATATCATAATATATTATATCTCGTGTTGGATTTAAATAAGGAAAAACTGAGGCAGAAAAAACGCTTCAGGTTGTTTTCAGTTTTTCCTGAATATATCAATAACTAATATTAGGTTATAGAAATCCTTTGAACTAAATGTACTAAATTAAAGTACATTCACAAGCAAACCGTCCTGCAATAATACAACTTTATGGTAAATTCTTCTTTTGCTAATCGCAGCATATGAACAGCAACTGCCTGAGCAAATCTACATCATCCACTATATTCAGCTGAACTATTACTGTTTTATTTTCACAATCTGAAAATTAATATGTGCTATGGATTGCAGGGCTTTCTCTACAATAGTTGGCCATTTACTGAAATAAACACAAAAATTACGACCGCAAATACACAAATCATAAATTGGTCTCTCCACGGTTTATATCTCAGGTGTCGGATAGATAATTATCATAATTATTATATACAACACCTAAGATATATTTCCTGCGATAATTGTCAGGTGTAAACGCACCCTTATACTAAAATTACCAAGATATAGGCCATAAATTGCAGATGCAATTACATTGGTTAGTATATAATAACAATTGAGAAGGTATAATGTAATGTATAATTCTTTATTTCCCATAGCGGAAACGTTTCCAATGGTTAATAGTATCTTTAAAAGGACTCCAACGTTGAAACTGCATAAAATAATTCTCCCGTTTAAAATTATATACTTAAGATGTATACTGTTGAAATTATTTTGAATAGTACATTTATTTTATGAGTTATACTTACTTGCCTATTTATTTTTCAGGTAAATCTTGGCTTGATAATCGTGAGTAAACCTTTTATATTTTTTATGTAATTTTTGTATGTCTTCTTAGTTTCATATTATTATTTTTATTATTTCTTTTTTAGCCACCTAGATACTTCTGTTCACTCAAGTAAAGGACTTGGAATTACGTTTCATGAGGGTAATAATATACAAAATCCATAAATGAAGTCAAAGTACAATAGAACAATAATGCAACTACCGAATAAGCCCGACATTTAATTTATGGTATCAGTAATACGTTAAAAATTACGGCAAAAACGTTAACGTTTATTGACAAGAACAGTTGCTCAATTCGATAAGTCTTATTTCTCCAACGATCCTTATAGGAACACCTGTTTCCACTTTTGTTTCCAATACCTAGGGAAGTGTTTTTCCACATTCTCGCTTCACCACATTGCAGACTTCAAACTAGCTACCACTCCACTGCAATGTCCTGTCTACTTCAAGCGTAACAAACGAGGAGACTGATATCAGATTCCACTCGTGCACATATATATATATATATATATATATATATATATATATATATATATATATATATATATATATATGTTGTTTTTTAAGCTACTTCGCTGGGAATTAAATGCGTTGTTCATTCGGCATCTGTCTCCAGCGGTCTTGCTCCTCCTGTCATCGCAATATTTCGCCGGATTCAGGATATATCTATCTATCTATATATATATATATATATATATATATATATATATATATATATATATATATATATACATATATACATAAATTATATTTTAGCAAATAATTGTTTTAATAAACTTTTCTTTGAATACACATATAGTTTTTAAATATATATATATATATATATATATATATATATATATATATATATATATATATATATACAGGGTGTCCTGTATCAGTATCAATTCAAGGTAAAGCATTTGTTTTCTAAATATAAAAACCTGTAAAAATGTGTTCAAATGCGTTATCTAGGTAAAAATAATAATTTTTGAGGTTAATTTATGGTTGGCGTTCCTTAATGGCCACCTCCTGGACCCAGTATTAGTTACTGTAATTAACAAATTCAATAAATGTGTATTTTATTTATTTAGGTACTGTTTTAGGAAGTGTTTTTATATTCGTGGAAGTAATTTTTTTTGATTGTTTTAAGTAAATATTTACTTAATATTTATGTAAACATTTATAAAAACATATATATTTCTCTTCAGCTTTTTGAATAAACTGAAGAAAAAAATATAATTTTCTTTTCACAGATCCATGTTTCTTTTTAAACTTTTGTTCTTAAGTCGTTCACATACTTCAATAACACAGGGTTGTGATACATGAATGGAAAGCTATTTAAATGAAGAAGTTTTTCTGAAACCCGGAAATCTCAGATCCTGCCCATTGAGGAGTAACGCTGGAAAGAAATATCAAGAAATTGTCAGGAAATTTAGAATAGCTTTCTTTTGGTAAGATAGACATACTTACATTCATTCATTTTTACATTTACTCCCATCTAGTCTTATAGTAAATTTACTCAGCTTTCGATTGGTTTCACTTCCTTTCTAGTAGAACCACCTGGGACCGAAAATCGTCATAGAACATTTTTTGTTCCCCTAAGAGTCCTCTATCACCTTTCGCAACATGACTAGACATTTACGGGACACCCTGTATATATACTAGCTGACCCGACAAACGTTGTTTTGCCATATACACCGTTTCTAGTGAATATTTCGGTAGTGATATAATAATTCCGTACTTGTTGCGGGATCTCGTTGTCTAATATTTATGCAATATCCGTCTTGTCCCTTCCAGAACATAAGCGGATATTAGATAACGTCGTATGAATGGCGTGTATCAGCAATGGACTCAAGATTACTATTTCTTCTTCCAATCAGGATTTCTCGCGTAGCTCCACGGTCGCCAACCACGATTCCAGCAACGTTATCAGCAACAGGTGCATTGAATGTACTCTCGAGACGGTTCTTTATCGGGATTGGTGACAATAGCGTATTTATCACTTTGTAAGTTGTGTATGTGTGATTTAAATAATTTCAACAATGCATTCTGCTCATTCAATAGATCATCCAGCTTACTGACGATGCGTGCATCAACGTGATTGGCGAGTGCTTTTTCGATGTCCTCACCTCCCATAAAGTAAATTCGTAAAAATTGATGTGGTTCGTTTGGCATTGGCAGCAATGATCCCGATTTGTTGAGAAATTGGGCCTTT
The DNA here is from genome assembly GCA_946811695.1 of Gonocerus acuteangulatus. Classification (NCBI taxonomy): domain Eukaryota; kingdom Metazoa; phylum Arthropoda; class Insecta; order Hemiptera; family Coreidae; genus Gonocerus; species Gonocerus acuteangulatus. The sequence continues at coordinate 44,223,828 of OX328124.1, read as the reverse complement.
GATTTTGAATCAAATTGCAGACCATTTCCAGCATTATATTTTACTATTTACATTACTCCAAACGATTTCATTTGAAAACATTGACTTCAGCAATAGAAATCTGGAGCCATCTTTCTTATTGTTAAAATATGATCTCCAACTTTACTGACAAAATGATTCGACCAATCTACGATTGTATATTCTTACGTATTTCATGTTCCTTTACATAAGGTATAAAAATTCAATAATGATTCTAAATATCATATTCACAATTAGTAGGTAAATTAACAACTTAATTGCTTCCATTAAGAACAGGTCTATGAAGGCTTTATTTAGAAATTTGTTCGGAACGCTCCTCGAAAATAATTATTTCCAGGGAACGTGTGATAACCAATTAGAGCCTGGAAGAAATCATTGTACCATAACTTCACCTTCGTAGTTCAATATCCACCCATTATGAGAACAGGTATAATTTCCCTTAAAGGTTGATTACCTTTGCTTCAGTTTTAGGGTAGAAACACACATAGGGTAGAAACATGCATACTGGGAATGAGAGCGGAGCGGAGCGAGTGATTAGGAGCGGCAAAATAATTTCTATACAATCAAGTGGGAACATGCTCGCAAGCAGCGGTTGTGAGCGGAGCGGAGCGGCGCGATTTACTTTGGAACAATCTCGTTTGTTTTTTCTAATGCTTAGGAGCGGGTGACTAGACAGTCTGCTGATTTTAAAATACTGTGCCAATTACTTTACTTCACGGTAAGTTATACATGTTCTTATAACTTCTACAATGTGTGTCTGTTAAATATAATTGTACATGTTAGTATCTTTGAGGTGGATGATAATTGTGTTTAGGTGTGGTCTGTCATCCGTCAAAAGTTCCATATTTTATAATAAATACACATACATTTATGGGTATAAACACACGTAGACTGCGCAATTTTCTTCCATATATGCCCAATATTTTTCTTCTTTTTTTTTTTTTTTTTTTATTAAGGTGCATCGACTACCTAGGTCATTAGCAGCAATATATGCCCAATTAAACTATTTTTGAGACCAATGATTACCTTAACAAAATTGCAAAGGGCGAAAGGAACCTCACATTGTGATATTTCATATGCTTAATATATAAATTCAAAATGACTTATTTTTAAGTCCTAACCGTTCGCTCAAAGTTCGGTTTTTTCTCTTTATCCCACATTCCGAACAACTATTCAAAACATAAAGAGTCATGAGTAATTTACTTTTCGGGTTTTCCTAGCATTTTTCCATGATATGATGTTTAAAATCTTACCTATTTCCAAGGCCACTACCTAAAAAGATTGATTCCTTCATTTAATGACATAAAAACAAACAAAACTTAATAATGCTTTCGACTGATTTAATTGGAAATGGTTCCTAATTCATTAAAGGATTCTAACAATTAATTTCAACAATAATATTCTGATATATTGCTAAAAAGCTAGCAATAGATGAGAGGGACAACTCTGATATTTTGTAATTTTTAGCGCGGTTCCTCCCTCCCCCATAGGGAGGAACCCCGCTTATAAGGTTGATACAATGAAACAATCCGGAAGTGCCGACTAGAAAATTTCGCGTTTCAGAACCCCTAGAGACCGAAAATAACGGTGGTTCAAATTTGTATATATATATATATATATATATATATATATTTGTCTGTTCGCTCTGTAGCTCCTAGACGAATGGTCCGATTTTTATGAAATTTGGTACAAAAATCTTTCGTCTAATTTGAAAGGTCAAGTTCGTTAACCAGCAAAATCCGCCCACTGGAAGATGGCGTTTGGGGCGAAATTCGCGCAAAAAAGATCGTAACGCTTACGTTTTTGAGTTCATAAGCTTGTAAGTACTCGTTTTATATGCTTCTTGGGGTAGGAAAACGAATGAAACCATTTTCAAGGCGATAGCTTTAACCGTTTTCGAGAAAATTTGAAAAATAGTTTTTGAATACCGTTTTTTGGTTTCGGTACTTATAATCATGGGATTCAGTTGAAACATTTTCTGCATATTCTACTTTCATTAAAACTAATTTGTTGATAGACATACTTACATTCATTCATTTTTACATTTACTCCCATCTAGTCTTATAGTAAATTTACTCAGCTTTCGATTGGTTTCACTTCCTTTCTAGTAGAACCACCTGGGACCGAAAATCGTCATAGAACATTTTTTGTTCCCCTAAGAGTCCTCTATCACCTTTCGCAACATGACTAGACATTTACGGGACACCCTGTATATATACTAGCTGACCCGACAAACGTTGTTTTGCCATATACACCGTTTCTAGTGAATATTTCGGTAGTGATATAATAATTCCGTACTTGTTGCGGGATCTCGTTGTCTAATATTTATGCAATATCCGTCTTGTCCCTTCCAGAACATAAGCGGATATTAGATAACGTCGTATGAATGGCGTGTATCAGCAATGGACTCAAGATTACTATTTCTTCTTCCAATCAGGATTTCTCGCGTAGCTCCACGGTCGCCAACCACGATTCCAGCAACGTTATCAGCAACAGGTGCATTGAATGTACTCTCGAGACGGTTCTTTATCGGGATTGGTGACAATAGCGTATTTATCACTTTGTAAGTTGTGTATGTGTGATTTAAATAATTTCAACAATGCATTCTGCTCATTCAATAGATCATCCAGCTTACTGACGATGCGTGCATCAACGTGATTGGCGAGTGCTTTTTCGATGTCCTCACCTCCCATAAAGTAAATTCGTAAAAATTGATGTGGTTCGTTTGGCATTGGCAGCAATGATCCCGATTTGTTGAGAAATTGGGCCTTTGATTTTGAATCAAATTGCAGACCATTTCCAGCATTATATTTTACTATTTACATTACTCCAAACGATTTCATTTGAAAACATTGACTTCAGCAATAGAAATCTGGAGCCATCTTTCTTATTGTTAAAATATGATCTCCAACTTTACTGACAAAATGATTCGACCAATCTACGATTGTATATTCTTACGTATTTCATGTTCCTTTACATAAGGTATAAAAATTCAATAATGATTCTAAATATCATATTCACAATTAGTAGGTAAATTAACAACTTAATTGCTTCCATTAAGAACAGGTCTATGAAGGCTTTATTTAGAAATTTGTTCGGAACGCTCCTCGAAAATAATTATTTCCAGGGAACGTGTGATAACCAATTAGAGCCTGGAAGAAATCATTGTACCATAACTTCACCTTCGTAGTTCAATATCCACCCATTATGAGAACAGGTATAATTTCCCTTAAAGGTTGATTACCTTTGCTTCAGTTTTAGGGTAGAAACACACATAGGGTAGAAACATGCATACTGGGAATGAGAGCGGAGCGGAGCGAGTGATTAGGAGCGGCAAAATAATTTCTATACAATCAAGTGGGAACATGCTCGCAAGCAGCGGTTGTGAGCGGAGCGGAGCGGCGCGATTTACTTTGGAACAATCTCGTTTGTTTTTTCTAATGCTTAGGAGCGGGTGACTAGACAGTCTGCTGGGCAATGCTAAAGATTTTTATCTTCTAGTGTCCTCGTTCGTTGATTGGATTCGGCCTTCCTGGCCGTCCCTAGGCCAATCAAGCCTTTAATTAATTTATTAATGGGTACTTTGGTGCTAACGACACTAGCAGTCGATGCAAATGGGAATATGAGGTGGCCGGAGCCTAGCACTGACCACAGTATCTCCCTAGTGTGCCATATGGCCATGAATCAGATGCCTCAATAGTATTTGCCCCTCAGGCCTTGGTGGACTGTTACGGGAATGATTTTCTTTTCTTTCTTTTTTTATCAGTTCGGTTTAAGATTAATTTCATCTATTGTTATCAAAAGTTCAGTGACAAATGACCTGACAAATGCTCCTATTTATTTATACACCTTGTACAAAGTTGGAGAGTCTAGGAATAACTTGGGACCTTGTCAGAGGCTTAGGAATTGACGAGACGTATCCCAGTGAGTTTGTTTGGAGTTTGGAAAGTGGATAAGTCCAGCAGCCTCTAACATAATCAAACTGACCATCCGACTCCCTGACAACGTGAAGCAACTTTCACCCCTGAATAACTTCAGCCCTAAGAGCCAGTGACAACTTCAATTATGGAGTATTGTTCGTTATCTGGAAGTATAATCAACTATCTCAACAAAGATTAGAGGTCAAAAGAGATTCATAAAAATCATTACGTATAAATAGCATATTATTACAATATAAAATTCCTTTAAGACGCTCTCACTAATATGGTTCACTTAGCATCCTTCTACATTTTCACTTCTTGTCACAGTGGGACGGAATCCCTAAAATGTGGCCAAAAGCCGAATATTTAAGGGAACGATTTACCATTACGTATTCAGGATTTTTTGGGTATCTGTTCGTAGACGATATGACGTCTTTTTATACGAAAAAAAACGTGTAAAAAATGAAAAAAATATAGCAATTGGTCTAAAACTTATTGCTTTTTGGTTATTAAGGTCAGTGGCCAACGGCCATAGACACGTTGAATACACCGGTTCCCATTGATCACCGAAGTTAAGCAGCGTCGGACGTGGTCAATATCTGAATGGGTGACCGACCAAGTGCCGTAGGCATTATAAAATGGTGGCAACCTGTAGACAGCCCGACGTTAATAGACAAATTGTTGATACGCCGTTAATTGCAAAAAAAAAAAAAAAATGGTCTGCAAATACATATTTATCACCAAAAAAAATCAAAACTGGCGAGTAAGTGGATCAAAATAGTGGTAAGTGGAATGTGACCATTCGAAAGCTTACTAAATCCGCTACAAAAAAATTCGAAGCTATTTTCGATGGGGCTATGTCAATCAATCGGAGAAATATTTGCTTAAAACATCATAAGTGTTAGTTTTGTTTTTTGAATATCTTTTTGTCTTTGTTAAACTCACTATTTAATTGATCGTTTTCGTTTTACATTCCGTTTATCAGTAAAATTAGTATTTTAGTAAAAGCAAGCAACAAAATGAGGAACTTATGGATAATGGTGTTTTCCTAGAGCGAGCTTTGAGACCGCTTGGCATTTTTTCATTTTTGATAAATTTGTAATCACAGACCCAAACAATCGCAATAATGAGTTTAAGATCAATTGCTGAATTTTTATTTCATTTTCCGTATAACAATACGCCATATTCCATTGCGGTCTCAAGACATAAAAAATGTTCAAAAAAACAAAACTAACACTTATGATGTTTTAAGCAAATATTTCTCCGATTGATTGACATAGCCCCATCGAAAATAGCTTCGAAATTTTTTTGTAGCGGATTGAGTAAGCTTTCGAATAGTCACATTCCACTTACCACTATTTTCCAATCGTTTTCGAGATATTTACCAAAATACAGCAAGATCCCAATAATTTTCATTTTTTTTTTTTTTTTTTATAAGATTTATTTTTCGAATACTTCCTTAACTCCAAATGTAACTAAAATTTAAAAATATTAGTTCAAATGAATTTTAAACATGCAGTAAATATTTCTACTAAATCCCACGATTCTAAGTATCCAAACCAAAAACTTTATTCAACAATTATTATTCAAATTTTCTCGAAAACGGTTACAGATATTGCGTCAACGAACTTGTCCTTTTAAATTAGAAGAAAGATTTTTGTACCAAATTTCATCAAAATCGGACCATTTTTGAAGCTGTGAGAGAGCGAATAGATCAATATCACCACTTCCGGACTGTGCCATGAGGTCAACCTTATAAAAGGGGTTCCTCCCTATGGAGGGAGGGAGGAACCGTGCTGAAAGGTTCTAAAGTAATTCTCGATGTCAATCGACGAAATAAGTACTTATACTTCGAAAGTGTTTCGTTCGTTTGAACGATTCTTTGAGTTTTATTTCCTCAGTTTTTTATTGCTTGTACTTTGTTTTTTATTCATTTTACCAGTATTATTAAGTCAGTAAAACAAGATAAGTAATATAGGAAAACATTTTTGGTTATTTTCGATATCTCTTTCGGAATAGAGCTCGAAGGGGCCGAGAGTCTAAAATATAACGTTTTTTAAAGATTTTAATTGAGTAGATATTTAATTTTTTCACAAAATATTTATTTTAGGCTATCCCTGCTAGTTCCTGTGAGTCGGACTTTCTGTATTATTATTATCTTGATGAATCTGGTTCTTTACTACGTTTTGATAATATTAGAGAATTCAATTTCCATCAGCTGATCATCGAAATGCTTGGTAAGCATATTGTTCACGTAATTTATCATTGCTGTAGGAAGGCCCGAAGAAGGATGAAGCTCCCGTATAATTTTGTGTTTCTTCAACACGTCTTGAAAGCACCCACATCTGATTTGTAAAAAACTTCACCTCTTACTTTGATGTCATTGGAGTTTAACCAAAAAAGTCCGACTCGCAGGAACTGCGTCATCTTAGCGCGGTTCCAGTTCATTTTTTTTTTTTTTTTTTTTTTTTTTTTTTTTTTTTTTTTTTTTTTTCCATCTCCCGCTTATGAATCCAAGGCGCTAGCCATTAGACCACGGGTGACCCCGGTTCCTGTTCATATCCCTATTCTCATTTGAAAAGCGTAGAATAGAAACAGATAATATTTTCCTCGGCCTTTGTTCAAAGGGTTTTATGGCTATACCTGGGGTTGGGGACGGGTCCGCAAGACCCTAGAAACCTCTTCTAGCGATACTTCATTTCATACGTTTCAATGAATTGGAAAATATCAAAAATTTTCACATATTCCTGTGTTCTTTTACTATAGTAATAATTCTACGGATAAAATCAATTAAAAAATAAAATAAAAAAACCAACAGCATAAAGGCAATCAATTATCGAATAAATCAATTACTTTAATGTTTTAAGCACTTATTTCTCCGATTGACATCGCCTAATCAAAACTTTCATCAGAACCTTCTTTGTAGAGCATTTAGTAAGCTTTCTAATGGTATTCTTTCGTTTACCAAGATTCTCAACCTTTTTCGAGATATTAAGGAAAATATACAAAGTTACCAAAACTTTTTATGTCTGTTAATAAAATATTTTATTCTAACCCTTCCTAAACTCCAAACATAACACAAATTTCAACATATTAGTTTTAATGAAAGTAGAACATGCAGAAAATGTTTCAACTGAATCCCATGATTCTAAGTACCCAAACCAAAAACGGTATTCAAAAACTATTTTTCCAATTTTCTCAAAAACGGTTAAAGCTATCGCCTTGAAAATGGTTTCATTCGTTTTCCTAGCCAAAGAAGCCTATAAAACGAGTACTTAGAAGCTTATGAACTCAAAAACGTAAGCGTTACGATTTTTTTTGCGCGAATTTCGCCCCAAACGCCATCTTCCAGTGGGCGGATTTTGCTGGTTAACGAACTTGACCTTTCAAATTGGACGACAGATTTTTGTACCAAATTTCATCAAATTCGGACCATCAGGGAAGCCAGAAATCCGCGAACAGACAAATATATATATATATATATATATATATATATATATATATATATATATATATATATATATATATATATATATATATATATATATATAAATAAATATATACATATATATATATACAAATTTTAACCACCGTTATTTTCGGTCTCTAGGGGTTCTGAAACGCGAAATTTTCTAGTCGGCAGTTCCGGATTGTTTCATTGTATCAACCTTATAAGCGGGGTTCCTCCCTATGGGGGAGGGAGGAACCGCGCTAAAAGGCTTGACCTGATTTGACTGCGGTTTCCAGCAGATTGAGATGGACTGGATCCAAATCAAAGCAAAAATTATACGTGCCTGTGTATGTATTTACATAGGTATTTTATTTATTTATTTAAGAGGTCGCGAAAGTAGCGATTAACTCTTTTCCAAATGTTGAAGGAAAGAAACCACTCACAAATAATTATAGTAATAAAAAGTTTAGATATTGAATTATTTTAAAATTGAGAGTAAGTAAGATCCACGTGTATAATATATATATATATATATATATATATATATATATATATATATATATATATGCCAATAAGAAAAAGAAAATATGTACTAAACGAATAATCCTAGCAAATTTTTTGTAAATTTTGATTTTAAAATACTGTGCCAATTACTTTACTTCACGGTAAGTTATACATGTTCTTATAACGTCTACAATGTGTGTCTGTTAAATATAATTGTACATGTTAGAATCTTTGAGGTGGATGATAATTGTGTTTAGGTGTGGTCTGTCATCCGTCAAAAGTTACATATTTTTATAATAAATACACATACATTTATGGGTATAAACACACGTAGACTGCGCAATTTTCTTCCATATATGCCCAATATTATTCTTCTTATTTTTTTTTTTTTTATTAAGTTGCATCGACTACCTAGGTCATTAGCAGCAATATATGCCCAATTAAACTATTTTTGAGACCAATGATTACCTTAACAAAATTGCAAAGGACGAAAGGAACCTCACATTGTGATATTTCATATGCTTAATATATAAATTCAAAATGACTTATTTTTAAGTCCTAACCGTTCGCTCAAAGTTCGGTTTTTTCTCTTTACCCCAGATTCCGAACAACTATTCAAAACATAAAGAGTCATGAGTATTTTACTTTTCGGGTTTTCCTAGCATTTTTCCATGATATGATGTTTAAAATCTTACCTATTTCCAAGGCCACTACCTAAAAAGATTGATTCCTTCATTTGATGCCATAAAAACAAACAAAACTTAATAATGCTTTCGACAGATTTAATTGGAAATGGTTCCTAATTCATTGAAGGATTCTAACAATTACTTTCAACAATAATATTCTGATATATTGCTAAAAAGCTAGCAATAGATGAGAGGGACAACTCTGATATTTTGTAATTTTTGTATATCTCTAACAGTTTCTGTTGCATTTCGATTGAATATATATACAATGTTTTGTGATAAATAGTTTTATCGACAAAACGGCTAGAGAACAGGATTATAAGTTGTTGGTGATTAGTGTAGCCGAATCTGGAGTTTGACAGCTCCATTGGCTGGCAATACACGTACTTTATAGTTCCTGAGTTTGCCTTTTCAGAAAACGCGAGCTTCGACTCTAACTTTCCCTCTATGGACAATTGTCGGCTTTCACAGGCCATTTGTAGACTTTCCTATAGATTTACTCCACCTTTTATGAAAGGGCTCACCAGAATGTTAAATTATTTTGATAAAATAAATCTTGAATGGTTTCAACTCGATTTCTTGTTTGCCCAACTTATTCGACTTGATATTGGTTGAAATGCAATTCTTTTGGTAATAAAGAAAGAAAAACCTAATTTTTTAAATAAAAAAAGAATATCCACGGATTCAGTACTTTGAATACATTGTATGACTTAACATTTTAAGAAATATATGATATAATCTTTAAAATCTTCTCCGTATAACACAATCCTAATTCCCCGTAAATTAATAAAAGTCCGTCACGCAGGAGCTGCATAACTAAGCACTTTCCTCAGAATTTGGGTAGTGTAGACTGCTTTCCAGAACAATTTGCTTAAAATATCCTACATAAATAAAATAAAAACATGAATAGTTCTCTTTTAAATTTGTAATGAGTAACTGATCAATTATTAATTTGCTTCCAGAGTTATGTTTACACATGGTACCTACTACACTACGTAATAAATACAAAAAACCTCATATTATCGTATTTTGATCTAACGCAGGAACAGGATACAGTCCCTCTCGTAGTAGAAAGCGCTCCTTGCGGCGGCTTTGTGAACCTACGTCTGGCGGGCTTTTCTATTGAAATATATTACAAAGTAAACCCCCGCTTTCCGATTGACCGATTCAGCTCATTTTTACAACATTCATTCTTTCTCATGAGTTACCCACGACGTATACCGCGTTTCGTTACAATATAGCAGAGATTACGACCGGCATGAGTATATTAGGAATTTGGGTCCGGAGTAAACCCCCCCTTCTAATGAACCGATTTAGTTTATTTTTACAACATATATTTACCTGTAGATTACCACTACGAATACCGAGTTTCGTCGAAATATACCAAAAATCACGGCTGGTAGTGGCGAATTGGTGTTGTGGGTCCGGAGTAACCCCCCCCCCCCTAATGAACCGATTTAGTTCATTTTTATATCTCCCTTTTCTCTCTATATAACACCACTACGAATACCAAGTTTCGTTGAAATATAACAAATATTACAGCTGATATGGTCAAATTAGTGTTTTGGTTTCGGGGTAAACCCCCCCTTCCGGTGGACCGACTTTGGTGGTTAACAAACTCGTTCAATCGTAAATGCTATATACCAAGTTTCGTGACGAAAAAACAAAAACTCTAGCCGCTATCGTGTTAACAGACACATATATATATGCATATATATATATATATATATATATATATATATATATATATATATATATATATATATATATATATATATATGTATATAAATTTTAACGGGGGTCATTTTCGGTGTCTACTAAGTAAGATCGATAAAGATTTGAAGAAATTTGTCAAAAATTCCGTCATGAGTCCAACCTCAATAGCTACTTTCGGAGGAAAGTGCTAAAAATTAAAAGGCATTAAGGTAACCATTTTTGAACAATCTTACTTATTGGGCGTAATTTTTTTTTTGTTTTTATTTTATTTTGAGAGAATTTTGAACGTAGATTCCAGCCCAAAGAAGTTGTGCAATACAAGAATATTCCTGAACAAGAAAATGCATATTACAAATATTAAAATTTCTTTTTAATGTGTTAGGTATTTTACAATCCAAAGATTCCGTTATTTCATTATTTTTTTTCGTCTTTAGTGGCGTATCAACAATTAAGCTATTAACGCCGGGCTATCTACAGGTTGCCACCGCTTTTTAAATATCAACAGCACGTGGTCGGTCACCCATTCAGGTCCTCACCACGCCCGACGTTGCTTAACTTCGGTGATCTCCGGGAACCGGTGCACTCAACGTGGCTATGGCCGTTGGCCATTATTTTTTTTATAAAATTGATCAAGTTCAGCCGTTCAAAGTTTAGATTCATCACTTAGATAATTATTTTTTAAGACAAATATATTTTTCATAGTTTTACAAGTATTTTCCAAGTACCTAAAAAATGGGTAGTAAATAACTAATAAATAAATAATGTAAATATATTTGTCTATTTAATATATATCTAATTGACGGGCTGGCAGCAATAAGGAGGCCGTTTTTGGAGTTTTTCTGGTCGAAACATCATCATGGATTTAAAAATCTTCCCTAACTTCCAGTATAACAAGGAAGCAGCTCTGGTCACTTAAATAGTGGAATCACTGCAACTAAACCGCTGTGTGAGGTACGCTATTGACTTTCCATCTGCTTATAGCGAATCCTCTCCAAAACTGAGAAATGTTGTAATAAGCCTCGCACAAATATATTGGAGAAAATATAATGCCGCTCTATAATGCATTAAAATATGTAGCTTCTTTATCTACACTAACAATGATGATTTGACAAAAAAAAGCCAGAATACAACTGAAATTTGCATTAATTCATTTTACATTACTTGTTTGTATTGTCATATAAGCCTCCTTAATTCCAAATGTGATTAAAAGCAAATTTTACTCAATTTATTAGAAAAAGTCGTAAATTGTGACTTTTTTATAGAACCTGGCGCAATAAAGAGGAAGCTCCAAATCATTAAACCTGACACTACGACTCTAGAGAAGGTAGGATAGGGACCTTATGGACTTATTTTCATAAGCAGGTGGCTATGTTATGATATATGGAAAAATGTATCAAGAAAATAAATTTTAAAACTTTTTTTTTTTGTGAAAAATGAGAAAGAAGGTGCTGCCTCCTTATTGCTGCACGTCCTTCATTTATAAATAAAGCTCAGTATCTTTTTTGGTATATCTATTTATTTAAATATTTAGCATGCATGTTGTTTATTTTACATATAAAAAGAAAAATTAGTCTCCAGCAACACTGGTTTTAAGTCAATTTCGGGCCCCACCAAATACCCTTCTCCATAGAAAGCGGTGAAATAGAGCTCAAAGCTAGTTTAAGCTTTGCGTAGAAAGTTTGGAGTAAGCGAAAAGTAAGATATGTGCTCCCTGAAACTTCAACTCGGAACGAGAAGTTGTTAGCAAGGACCTACAGTCACTTAACACTTTACAAAACCACAAGCCCTCACTGCTTAGAACGATTCATATTTCTTCACTTTAAACTCCATTCTCTGGAATTAGCTTGATTCGTAGGGAAAATGTTCCTTCAGAACATTATATTCACAAGGGTTAATATTATATTAATTGCTTTAATAATAAATCAAGTTATTTATTTAAATGTTTTCATTAAGCTTTTTGTTTGGATGCAAACATATGTTAATGGGTGTCTTTAAGCCTTTGTAAAATGTCAAAAATAGTATAATACTTGCAATTTTATAGGACTGGAAATTTATTTAAGTCCCCCGTTGGAAAGATTTCGAAACAATCAATAATGAAAGAACAGCTTGTTCTTTTTTTTGTTTTAATGCTAAAAAACACAGGACGCGCAACGAGTCAAGCCTAGATCGCTTACCTATTTAAGGCGCTTACACTTACTTATATTAATGTCGAGATCTGGTGGTTACCAGTATTTTTTAACATTGGTCGTGAACTACTAACCAAATTGTTAGACATTTACATTGTATCAACCTGGGGTATTTTTTACTTTAAGGTTGCCAGTTACCTTTGAATCACCAAATGATCACTTTGGTGATTCAAATACACTGATTTGGATGTTGATATTTTGAATCCATTTTGATTAAACCAGGAAGAAAAGTTGCAGAGGGCTTGTTGAACTTCGGCAAAACAGCAAGCCACACTTTCATGAGCACAGTATATTGTTAAATCATCAGCATACAGCATTTCGAATACCGGATCGTGTATCTGATTGAGGACCCCACTAAGGGCAACACAGAATAGTGTTGCACTCAAAACAACCCCCTGAGGAACACCATTCTGCTGAACATATATATCAGAGAGAGTTGAACCGCATCTTACAAAGAAAGATCGGTCTTCTAAAAAACGTGTCTGTTTGTTATACACACTGTTAGACCGATTTTGACGTAACTTGGTAAACAGGTAGATCTTGATGGGGGGAGTGTCATAGACAGAAAGTAGGTGTAGGCATGGTACGCCGGGGAACAGCTAGTTGTATATAAAAGAAGTCGAATGTAAATTAGTGTTTTACAGAAAAAGTGTTTCCCGAAAACTATTAGCTCAAAAACATCAGGATCAGGTTTTTTTGGGAGGAATTTCGTTGAAAACCCCTGGTTTGGTTCTGCTGATCAGTGTTAAGGAGAATCTGACATTTTTTTTTTTTTTTGTTAACGTTTGTGAACGTAAAGATCTAGGTTTTGGTGTTAAAATGTGACCTTTTTTTTGTTGTTAAAATCCTCAAAATCGAACTTCTTTTGTAGAGACAGAACGCAAAAAGGCATAGCAAGAATATATACAGTACATTTACATGAAAATTCGAAAGAACTGTTTGTCTTGATCGATGGTTATGAAACGTCTACCTTATCAACACTCGTTGATGGCGTCATTATGTCGACGTTATAAACGCATTTCCTCCCATAGGAAGGAGATGGAGGAAACATGCTGAAATATAACAAAATATAAGGAGAGAATTCATAGCCCTAAGTGTAAGTGTGAGCGTTCAACCCTCTCGAACGCCAAGTGTAATTGAATCGCGGGCGTAATTCCCAGCTGGGGCAGATCAAATTTCATTCCACGAAGCCTTGCCAAATGAACTACTTCAATGCTCCTTCGAAACGGCAGTAACCATTCCCTAGAACTCTCCCGGCTCGAAATGAAAGATCTCTCAAGGATATGAGCATGTTTTTATGGATCTAGTTGGAATAAATATTAAAAAACAATATAGGTCCTCCACGTGTTTGGACTAGATATTGTTAATACAACGGCTTTGTCATTTTAGTTCAATTTATATTAAAATTTCTTATAGAATTGCAACAATTTTAATAAAACTATAGCTATATTTAAGGAACAGAATATTCCCTATACAACGACTACTGAAATATCAGGACCTTGGAAGAGAAAGGGCGAATCTGAAAAATCGGCGCTTTGCCTTGTCTCTCTTTAGTTTTCTCACAGTTTCATTTTAAAGTCAATGACACCCATCATCTGTGCGAAATTCCGATTTCAAGGGTGAATCCTGTGTCTGAAACTCACCTCCTAGCATTTTGATACCCATAAAATACTCTTATTTTAAAATTAAAACATTAAATTTCAATTGGATACTTTTTCAATCAGGTGAATCAGCATTCAAAAGATTAAACATTCGCCTTTGCCATCCTCAAGTACTTCTAGAACATTGACTTTGACTTCTCAACATCCGGATTTCGTGATTCTCCCTTCAATTGCAATGTCCTGACAATTTAATCTAGGCGCCCGGCCATGTTCCGACCTACGCCCACTATGTGTATATTATAGGAAGTATTAGAGCCGATTTTTATTTCTCTTGTGTACTAAAAGAAACTAAGAACTTCATAAAACTACGCCTGAGAACTTCATAACTTACTCTATTAATGATGTGATGGGTATTGGCTTCCCTAATAGTCTATTTGCCTACAGCATCCAGCTTTCCTAGATGTTGCCATAATAACTGGGTGCAATAGCCTATGTATAAGTCCTTTTTGGTTCAATTTCTGTACCACAACCAGCCAACAAAATCGCTTCGGACAGAGAAATTTCAAAAAGCTCTCTTAAAAGTATTTCATTATTACTCCTAGCCCTCAAGGCAGATTGGTAAGAACCTTGCCCTCTCTAATATATTAGGCATCTTTGTTGCAGTCATAGTTATTACCCATTTTATTAAATAATAAATGAAAAAAATAAATATGCAGACATTTGCATTATAACTGGCAGTGTAGGATTGCCACCTCTTTCGAATTTGGAAGGTTCTCTAAGAAACGATACATGAAAATAAACATTTCCCAACTACAGAAATTAGTATTATGTAACAATTAACGTTTACCCGGAATTCTAAGTTGGGCACAAGCAACTGTACTTCCCTCTCCTGTTACTTCATCGCCTAATCTTGACGTCTGAGGAAAATATTTTGGTAACATTATCATTTAATGTTTAAAGACGCCCAGTAAAGATAGTTTCTTAAATAATAAAAAAATAGAGGGGCATCCCCGTAGTCTTGGATTCTAATAGGAGACATGCGTGTTCGAGACCCAACTACAGCATTTTTTGAATTTTTTTGGGGAGGGGATTCAAAACAGTGTTTCAGCAAGATTAAGATTGGTTGGCATTAACATAACTTGCTCAAACACAAAAAACCATAGAAAAGGGAATATTTAACTACCCTGGTCTCCCCGTACTATCCTGGTCAAGTGGCTAACGCCTAGAGTCTCATGCGGGAGATGTGGGTTTGAATCTCTCCTGCGCCACTACCGATAAGATTTTCCTCATTTCAGCGCCCGTTGAGAAAATTTCCGGCTGAACCGTACGCTAAAGCCCCAGTTCTCGGTGCACCGTAAAATAAAAAAAAATTAAGTAACGAGAAGTTATAGTAGAAATGAGAAAATAAATATGAAAAATATACTCACTAGGCATTTTCTTTAATCGGGGGAGTTGCAGTAGTTACCGAAGGAATGCAGCATTTGAGGACAATCTCCTACTGACAAGATTTAGAAAATGACCCCCATTACAAAATATGTATATATTTATTTATTTATTCATTCATATATATATATATATATATATATATATATATATATATATATATATATATATATATATATACGTACAAATCATTGTGTGGAAGGTTGTTTGAGTCCTTGCATACATTATTCCCATAACAAACGGTTGGAAAAATTCGCTACTCAGCGAAATCGGTACATATCGTAACGGGCTTATTGTAGACTCATATTATTAGTAGACCTTTAAAGGGCGAACATTTTTTTTTTTATATTGGAACGAAAAGGTTTTCATCTTTAGAGAAAATTACATATAGTAGAAATAAACGAATTTGTTCAATTATAAATAGGGGTTGGCTATAACCAAATTACTAGACCGTCTATTAGATTTTTTTTTTTGGTTGGGCTCAAGGCATGTCAAACATTGCTATTAGATTTTGCTCCAAAAATAAATTAAACGTTAAATTACACAGCCACATACAAAAAAAAAAAGTCCGGACCTAGAGACCAGACCAATTCTACCATGTTATTGGGGTCGCTGCATCCGAATCCGGGGTCCGAAAAAGCCCTACACTTTTTGTTTAAGTCCGACAACTCAAACATCAAAATTTAGGTTATTGTACATTATAACATTTTTATTTAAGTTGTTAATCAAAATAAACGACTATTTCGTGGGTACTGACTTTTAGTACGTAAAAATACTAATTTTTTTAGACCTCAACAAATTTGATTGGTCTATTTGGAGCGAAGTTACGGTCCTTTAAATATAAAACTTTTCTAGAAAAAATCGCGTTTTTGGTTATATTTTTATATTGAATATGTTTTCTACGGCATATTCGAGTTTTTACTCAAAAATTAACTTAAGACCTTCCCAGGTAATTCTTGAACTGATGCAATCCTTAAAATCCCAAAATACTACCCTTAAAAAGTATCTCCCCATATTTTATTCGAGCAATGTATCAATTCATGTAAAATAAATTAATTAAGCTTCCATTTTCGAACTACGTTTTTATTTTGCCTAGATGTTAATTAAAGTGTCCTCTATGCATTGGAAAAAGATAGGAGGTAAAGGTAAAAGGTAGGAGCTGGTCCTATCTTTTTCCAATGCATAGAGTACACTTTAATTAACATCTAAGCAACTTTACAAAAAAGTAGTTCGAAAATGGAAGCTTCATTAATTTAGCTTAGGTCGTTTATTTAATTTACATCAATTGATACATTGCTCGAATAAAATATGGGGAGATTTTTTAAGGGTAGTATTTTGGGATTTTAAGGATTGCATCAGTTCAAGAATGCTGGGAAGGTCTTAAGTCAACTTTTGTGTAAAAACTCGAAGATTGGATACTTTAGAAAACATATTAAATACAAAAATATAAGCAAAAACGCGAATTTGTTAGAAAAGTCATACATTTGAAGGGCTGTAACTTCGCTCCAAATGAACCAATCGAGCTCGTTGAGGTCTCAAAACATTAGACGTTTTAAACACTAAAAAGCAGTTCATGGGTACCCATGAAATAGTCGTTTATTTTGGTTAACAACTTGAGTAAAAATGTTATAGTGAACAATATCCTAAATCTTGAGTTTTCAGGGATGGGGCTTTTACACTAAGTGCAAGGCTTTTTCTGACCCCGGATTCGGGTACAGCGACCCCAAAAACATATAGGAAACATGGTCTGGTCTCTGGGTTCGGGTTTTTTTTTTTTTTTTTTTTTTTTTTTTTTTTTTTTTTTTTTTTTTTTTTTTTTTTTTTTTTGTGCGTGGCTTTGTTATTGAGTAAGCTGTTTCTAAAAATATTAAATAGCTTGTTGCAGCAATGGACTGGAAGAGCTTGTTTGCTAGAGAGCTTCCATTGAAAAGAAGTACTTGGCAACCAGCTGATAAAAACAATGAATGTACTAGTTTTGTTTTGATTTTTCAGAGTTTAAAAACTTTTCTAACCATCTAGTTGTATTTTATTTATTTTCTTAACATGGTGACGGACAGAAACAATTACCACTATTGAGTAAAAGTATACTATGTGTAAATATGGGAGGCTTGGTGTAACAATGTGAGCTGTAAAAAATTGTTTTTTCTTTTAATATAAGTGTTTAGTATATTTCTATTTTTCTTTCTTCATTAATATTTTGTGTCGTGACGGGACCTTTTGATACATAAGTATAACCATATTCCTTAAAACTCGTTAAAAGATAAATTATTTTTGGTTATTTTTTTATTTGCTGGTAAATCACCTGTTTTGGGATGCCTAAAGTTAAAGCGATAAACTATTTTTATAACTCATATTTCCCTCTTTCTTTCGAATACTGCGTAATTTGAGCTAATTGCTCGTAAATACGCCTAATGATGCGAGTTATTGCAATATGGCGGACATTTTGTAACGGTATTATAGAGAATATGCGTTTATTTTATGCCTTTAGCATCTGTCGTGTGTGGCTGAAACGCCCTCCCTCTTGGAACTATTCGAAGTATAAGAAAGTGGAGAATGAATTGTGGCTAAACGGTTATAAACTAAGTTTGGAAACATAAAAAGGTTGGTTTGTCCCAAGAGGAAGGAAGTTATGGGATTTGCTAATATGGAGTTGAATTATTCAGCGATCCAGGATTTGATGAAGTGTTGGCCGAGAAAGGATGTGTGTTAGGACATGGGGTTATCTTCCCTATACCACCCACCCATAGCTATTCCATCGATAGGAAAACTTTGTAATGCTATTAAGTGTCTAGAAGCCCATCCTTCTAGAAACTTCGAGTGGCTCCGTATTACAGGTCTTTTATGTTAGTTTCTCTTACAAAATCATGAACCTTATCCAGCTTCATGAACGAATCTATTTTATCCTGAACGCCAATCGCATAAACCACGACTCAAAGCAGATAGAGCAATGCTATGAGTACTTAGCCTTCTGCCAACAGAAACAGGACTCTTATGCTTTACGTTTTCAAAAGTTATTTACTTACAGAATTAATGATTTATTGTTTTCTGTCCGTACTACTACATCTATTACCACTTTTCGAAGGAAGTAAGCTAGCACGCAAAAAAAAAAATAAAAAATAAAAAAAATAAGACTGTTAGTGCTTGGTTCTCAAATAGCCATAAAATGGACATTCCGTCAGGATATGTTTCACTGTGACGGGTGTCCCGCAAGTGTCAGTGATGGGGGGATTGTCTTAAGACATATGGTAGGAGTGGGTGAGACGTGTGTGCCCTACACGGAGTCCGGCCGAAACTACTGCTGTTCTCTTGTTCTCACTCGTGGATATGAATACATATAAACATATATATATATATATATATATATATATATATATATATATATATATATATATATATATATATATGTATATATATATATATATATAGAGAGAGAGAGAGAGATAGAGAGAAAGAGAGAGAGAGAGAGACAGAGAGAGAGAGAGAGAGAGAGAGAGAGAGAGAGAGAGACAGAGGGAGAGAGAGACAGAGGGAGAGAGGGAGGGAGGGAGGGAGGGAGGGAGGGAGGGAGAGAGAGAGAGAGAGAGAGAGAGAGAGAGAGAGAGAGAGAGAGAGAGAGAGAGAGAGAGAGAGATAGTGTACGCGTCGTGTTCACATCGGCTCTGTGTTTATATAGTTATATTGTGTGTTTAAAGTCTTCATGTGACGGTGTTTATGTGTGTATTGATGCAGTAGACGATACTTGTTATCTACTTGAAGTCTTGGCTTCCTGGCTGCAGCTGGTGATTGTATATTTAATTATAACTGTAAGGGGAGTCGCAGTCCCGGAAGTAAGGTTATGTTATTGTTTATTTACATTAGATTAAAGGAACAATCAACATTTCAACGATGTTCTGTTGAATTAATAATGATATTACTGATATAATAGACATTAAACGTTAATTATTTTCTTCATGTAGTGGAAATTAGGTTAAAGTTACTTTGTTTGTAGTGGATAAGTTTAGAGAGGATTCTAGCTCCCCTATTGGCTGGCGCCTGTGACCGGGCTTTAACGGCTATTTGAAAATTGTTCAAATTGCACTTTTACTTTTGTTTCTCTGGATTTTACTATTTATTTGTGTTTTCTTATTTTATCTTTATAATTAAATTATGGACATTTTCTATCTGTAGCATTCTTTTTATTAGTATTTCTAAATAGCTAAACTGTTAAATTCTGTTGTATATTATTTGTATACCTAGGTTATAAGGTTATTTCTAGAAATACAATTTACAGAGTATTTTTTAAACTCCATTCAAATTTAAATTAATTTTTCTCTTTGTTACAATTGTTTTCTTTTGCTATTTTTTGTTTTGTTACTGAACTATGCTTCGTTTTAATTAAGCTTATTGCTAATAGGAAAACTACTTATTATTTATTTATTTAAATATTTTTTAATAATCTAGAATCAACTTATTTTTACTAACTGATCAATTAATTTTTACTAACTGGCGTACTCAGTTTTAATATAATAGTTAGTCTACATAATTTATACCTCTGCCTAGTTCTTCAGATCTTTAATCACCTCTTTTTAGTAGAATTAAGAAATTTATCCTATAATATTACTATTGCTAATTTATCACACGTTTATTTTAACTTTTTAATTACACTCTCTATAGTGTGTTCATTACACTCTCTATATTATTCCCTTAGTGACAGCATGCCTAGTAGTATGTGCGATACTTCCCGCCAATCAGAACTAAAGGAAATGGATACCTCGCAAAGTATGCAGGAAAAAATAGTCGCCGACAATAAGAACATCG